>WMED01018052.1:0-12820 GCA_019650415.1 Pipa parva | reverse complement strand
TTCAAGCCTTCGCCAATGTCCGCCTGTTGAGAGAAGTGAGCTGGTGAGCATTTTAGCGAAGTAACTTGAATGGTCACGAGGTCAGGCGAACCTCGGCGATGCGAATGGCGCAGTCGCCCGAACTGTTCGCACTACTTCGGACGTTGGTGAATTCCCCCCTTTGTCTGAAGTGATATCTGAACATAAGGTTAGTTTAGAATTAGTGATTAGGCATCTACCATTGCAACTGGTAGCTTGGCATTTTAACTGGGATACCGGGAAATTGGTATTATACCTAGGATGCTGCTGGGCATTTGGTAATGTTACTAAGATGCTGCAATAGGCATTTGATTTCTGCTCTGGGCATAGTAGCTGGTTTTCTCTGCAATGCAGCAAGAGACCTTAAAATTATTTGATTCAACTTTTTTTTTTACATTCATGCTAACAAATTAATTTGCAAAATATGTACCAGCAAGATTAAAATTAAGTTTGAAGCTTAGTGAATAATTCATTCACTTATTTCTATGAACGTGTGTCAACTCAATACAAGATATTTAACTCAAAATCTTCCTTTTTCAAGGCCAAGTGACAAGTCCATGGGTAATCAAGCCCAGTGTTTCTAAATTTCCTTTTTCTATTCATTTCAATGTATCTTCATGACTCGATGCTTGAAATTTACTCTACTTCAGTACTTCTCCAATGTCTTTGTATACATTGTTTTGTTAAATTATACAGCACTGCATAATATATTGGTCCTATGTAAATAATAATAGATGTAAATGTATTAGACAGGCTCGAGGGATTACTAATGGAAGTTGCTCTTGAGATTGACAGAATTAGGTAGGAAATACTGCATCTCCCTACCCTAGTAATGACTCCACTACTGTACTTGTGTAAGCAAAAGCATGACAATGTGTGAAAAACACAATAGAATCTTGTTAAAATTGTGGATAGCTTAAAAATATATTTCACTATTACCCTTTTTGAAAAGCAATAGAAAAGGATTTTTTTTTTAAAATTTTTTGTTCATGTGATTTCCTGTGTGACATGGAATTAGGATGTGTTATTATATACAGTATGATTCATGAAGGAACTGTTATTTAAGTGCTATCCCTGAAGATCTCTCTCTTTATTTATTTTCGAGCACAGAAACACAGAAGCACTGAAACTACTACTATTGTATACAGAATGTCTAAATGATTAATGATGTGCCTGGAGTATCTGAACATTAAAATTATTAGGTATTTGCTTACTAAAAGAATGCTATGTTACCTTTACATAAAACCTTAAGAATTATAAACCTAATTATGCTGGAACTTTAATATAGTCATAATGTCCAGCCTATATACAATTCTGGATGCCTGCACACTAGGTTATAATGAACATTTACAAAACTCAAAAATCTATTCTGATTTAAAAGACTGGTGTGGAAATATAAATAAAGGCTGACGTCATTCAGTCAGTAATAGAATTTTAGATACAGAGAGCAAGATTTCTAGTCGTTCAAAGTCAAGACATTTATTTTTATTACAGAGGATCAGCGGCTGGATGTAAGAAACTTTAGCTAAACCTGTAGGGATCATTCATACTAGTGCTTTATAATTCATCTTATTAAGAGAAACAGATGTAGCAGGGCTGATTTGTTAAATCAGGTTCATGTCATTTGAAGATATCCTAGGATTTCCTCCTAAGGACTGCATATAAATATACTGTCTTATTTTAATGTTATCTTAGGTCATTGCATTGGAATGCTGTAAAGTTAAACCTATATCCAAATGTTAAATGACAAATCCAGGTTAGCTATAGTTGTATAGCCAATGGAAATAGCAATATTGTAGCGTTTACTGTTTTTTGAACAATAGAATACCATTGTTGTCATTTTGCCACTTTTTGACAGGTCTAAATTAGAGACAAATCACCCTGGCAATTATGGGCTCCTACCTGAACAATACATCTTACAAAGCCGATTTTCTACCAACATAATCACATTTTAAACTTCTAAGTATTATTTTGTAAATAGCAACAAATCGGTCAAAAGGAGTTAAAATCAAAAATATAAAATTCAAAGTCAAATAACCAGAAGAAACCTTATAAAAGGCAATTGCTCACCAAATGCAAAGCCAATCAAACAAACTTCCAGTTTAAAAGCAAAATGACCATTAATGACATATAGGGCTCCATGTGCTATGCTACTTAAGGAACTTTAGTGTGCTGAGACAGGAGGAAGTGGATTATCTTACCACACAACCACAGCCACAGTTGGGGATGGTGCTGGTTAAATCAAGGGCACATAGATTAAGGAGTCCCATGACTTTACTCTTAACCCCTGCAAGGGGATATAGATTTTGCAGTGTGAGGGATTCCCAGAATGCAGCCCCTGGGATTAAATTTCTACTTGTGGTAGCTTGTGGGTATGCAGGTATGTTGGTGGAGAACTGTGAAACACAAAGCATGGAACACAGGACAAGCTGGACTGTAATGCACAGATTTAGGAACAACAGAACTTTAACAAACAAAATCACTTGATTGCAAAGTAGCAGAGCTGTAACACAGAAGCATTGTGGAGTAGTAAATGTAACTGAAAGAACACGAGGCAGAAATGCAAGAACACTTAAGAGCTAAAGATCCATAATACTGAAATGAAGAGACATGCTGCAATGAAGCAACAAAAACACAATTGTGACAACACAACTGAAGCTTGAACTTAAAGTTCCAGGGTGCTATGTCACCCATGATACTGTATGTGACATGCATTGAAAAAACTGGCAAAGAAGCATCTGGTTGCCTAGCCCCCAGATTCCAGCATTGCACTCCACTCTTAGCAGAGTAGCTTGTAACACAATAATCTCCCTGTACTCCTTTTACCAATTAAATGAGCTCATTAACTCTGCAGACATCCATTAAACCCCAAACCCCACCCAGTGGGTAAATATTAACCACCCGCTACCTCCTAACCACAGGGGGTCAAAGAGTAACTTGTCCTCTTCCATACCCATAAACTTTTGTGGTTGTGATAGAGCCTACAATTGTTAAAATACATTTGGGATATCTCAACTAAGGGCCACCACCCCTTTACATTTCTTAGAGTGAGGCCATTTTAGCCTCTATTTATTTTTTATACCTCCTAGTGCCATTGACATTATGGATGCAAAATGTTAGTAAAAGAGTGGATTGTAAATAGTGAGTCTTGAATACATTTTCATCCCACTGCCCACAGATTGGGATAGGAGTTTCACAAAACATAAAGGTTTATTGAGGGAGGAGGCTTCATTTTAACTGGTTAGTTGTGGTTTTACTTGTCTTTTGGTTGTTTGTCTGTTTACATAATTCATACATGTGAAGTTGTAAGGATGTGTAGTAGACATTTTGTGTTTAAATAACAGCAGACCTAACACTTTTGTCACTATGTAAATAGTATATAGTGCAATCGTTCTTATATAAAACTGGGACAAAGATATACATTTTACTTGCACATTGTAAATGCAAAGGAAATGGATTTCAATCTTTTGGCCCTAGGATATGAGCAATGCATCTTTAGGGCCACCTGGTGATACCCCATCCAGTTTCAGTCTACCTCCCTCTGTTACTGCACCTAATAAAATCATGTCCCCTTAGATTTGTAAATATAAAACACTAATTATTTTATTTGAACAGGTAACTCATTTTTTGGGCAGCTGAATATAGGAGTTAATTAATGTGATTAAGTGCCTAGCAACTTACACAATACCACTGTATCTTTCAATAGACATTCAGGGCCTTATATACCATAGCTAAATGTGTGTACGAATACAAATAATCTTAGTAATACTAACTAGTATACAAAAAATCAACTGTGTATTACTGCCTGAGTATACATGCCTCTAAAATATTTTTGACAACTAACAAGTAGCTGCTATAAACATCATAAAGACAAAAAGCAAATCGTTCATTTACAGTTAGTGCTTCTCCTGTGTGCTGGGTAAAGATTGTTTGGGCTACCCACGACAGTGAATATCCATCCCCAAATTAATCTGCATCAATTTTCCCATTGTGTATAAAACTTGCTTTTGCATAATTACTATTTACATATTGTCATTGCAGCAAAATGAATTGAGTAGTTGAAGTAACGTATAGTGGCTAATTAGGAGATATGGGATTATGAAAGTGAAATGATGTCATGTCATCTTTACATGGAAGACAATGCCACAATAACTACACAGTCAAGTCACGTAATTCCACAGAGAAAAACAGTCCCCTTTAAAGAAAAACATCAAAAACTTATATTGAACCTTTATTTCAAACAATGAATTAAAAACAGTTAAAAGCATTTACAGGAAACATATCACAGTTTCATACCTCCCAAAAAATTCTTTGTGACAATAAATGTCTCATAATGTGATTTTAAATAAATAAAAGATTGTCAGGCTATGTATTATAGGTCATGTGGGTAATACTTTAAATAGTAAAAGTTCTATTAGTGCCGATTAGGGAAATAATGGGAATCATAGTTTTTACTCATGATGGGGTATATTTACTAAAGCTGAATTGACTTTCATTTTCAAATCGAATAGTAAATTGTGTTTTTTTTTTTTGTTTTTTTGGGGTTTTTTTTACTGATTTTGACCTCTTCTCCTATTTACTATGCCCCTTTGTAGTTTTCTGTTACTGGTTTTCAATTGTATATAATTTCCAACAGATCGATAATATCGATTACGATACTGATATCTCAGATACTTTTCATTTACAATTTTATCACAACATTTACTTAAGTAGGTGTTTGATTTTTCCAGTCAATTTCAACTACATTACATTTCGCCACTCTCTGGGTGGTGTTAGTCATTATTTTCAATGGGCGCTGAGTGTGATTTTAGTTCCTAAGTTCTGTTTGTTGAAATGGCATATCAAATGATATCAATATTAAAAAGTTAACTGTTAAGTTTAAAGTTAAATCCATCATTGGTATATAGTGTTAAACGACATCAATATCTCTAGTAAGACTGCAATAAAAATTGTAGCTTGATACATTGCTACCATAGAAATGAAGCAATTCCCCCAAAATAATGGCAAAAATGGTCAAATTTGGCGATAATAAGGTTTCCCTCTTTAGTAAATATGCCTCATGATGTTAATTAATCACCACTATTACAGTAATATTTAACATATAAGACTGAGCAGATTAAAAGAACAGTCCAGCCTGATTATTAAAAAGTAATGCGTGTTGTAAATGCATAATCATTTTTTTTTCTAATATACTTAGTCTTTTATGTGAGGAAAGGCATTAAGTATTCCATCTGTGTAGCAGTACACAGCTCCTTCTGTGTTTACTTCCTGGTTGGATTCTTGTGTCACTGACACAACGGCGTCTCAGGAAGGTCAAAATTCATAGTTAATGAATTACCATGGGCAGTTACAATACTTACAGCTAATGGTGTATGCTGTCAGTAGCAAGCACTGAAATTGAGCATGAGAGAGAGACCAAATCCATATAAAAAGAAAGTGAATGTTTCAGCCCTTTCTTTAACAATTGCTTTTGCTGGGTGGATAACAGCTTAAAGGTTCTGATAGGCTGGATAATGCTAAATAACCAATCAATCAATTCCTTAACCTGCTGAACAGGAAGTGGCTGAGAGAGGGGAGGAGCTTCAGTAACAAACTGGTGGTAAATTGTGAAGGGTGGAAATAAATAAATAATTTATATGACAGAAAGCATTTATTTAACTTTTATTTAAGAGTGCCAAACAGACAGCAAATAACTGTTGAGAGCCTAAATTGTTCCTTTAAACTTTACCAACTAGATCAGTAGGGGGATTAGATTACCGTAGGTTCCACACCGAATGCATTTCTCCATTTTAAACGTGGCTACATCTTCACAGTTGAGTTACATTATTATGACAAACAGAAGTGGGTAGGAACGAGTTCCATTTACTCAAGTAGCTTTTTGGAAAAATTATACTTGTGAGAGTAGTTTAATGTGAAAAGACTTTTACTTTTACTTGAGTAAGTCTGTGGTGAGAAAAACGCTACTTTTACTCTGTTACTCCACGTGCTGCTCTTTATAATGAGAGCATTGTCGCAGTCGTGACTTTACTATGGAGTTGCAGTTGTGATTTTACTATGTAAGAGAGTAAGTTTCCACAACTAACAAGTAGAAAAGTTTTGCAAAATGACCAGTTTTTGCCTTTGTGTTTTTTTGTAAACAATATAAGAGATGTGGTACATTTTTATGTTTTTTATTTATAACAAATTATTTTCTATCTCAGTAAAAGTCATTATTTCCAGTAATTCAATTTTCCATGGTGTAATTTATTGACACAAGATGTTACTCTGCACTTACTCACTACTTGAGTAAGTTATAATCAAAGTAATTTTTTACTTTTACTTAAGAACATTTTTGGATGCATACTCTCTACTTATACTTGAATAATATTTGGTTCAAGTAACAATACTTTTACTTGAGTAAAATTTCAGAATACTCTACCTACCTCTGATGACAACCAGTTAATATCCAGAGTATCCACCATATGCAGCATGGACATAAACTAGATGGGCTGGGAGTGACTCAATAAGGTCCTGGCGGGTTCTCACAGGTATCTGAAGCCATGGTGACTGCAGTGCATCCCACAGTTGCTGGAGAGTGTGTGGGAGAGGATGCATAGAGAAAACACTATGATTGAGGTGGTCATGCACTTCTAACCAATGCAGAACATTTTGAGCTCTGTGACATGTCACATTGTGTTTCTGGAAGATCCTATCCACCCCAGGGAAGATAAACAGCATGTATGGGTGTATGTTATTTGCAAGGCTGGATTCATCCCCCAGTTGGTTGAGTATGCCTTCCACACCTTTTATACCCACCAAGCCAGTTAAAAACATATGACCTCTTCCATGAGCTACACAATACTGACATTGGGAAGTGGTCAAAATAATGTGACTAGACAGTGTTTCTTTTTCTAGATTAGAGACTAAATATTGGCAGAATGCATAGATTATCAATAGTAAGGAGAATGTTACCATTTTGTAACATTTTATTTACTATTTTGAAATTAATTAACTGAAAGGTAAGAAGGACCTGTTTTGTTTTTTTTTTTTTTTTTTTTTTTTTTTTTTTTTTTTTTTTTTTTTTTTTTTTTTTTTTGGCGACCCAGTTTTGTGACCAACTTAGATTTCCCAACCCCCTTCTCTGTTATTATGTTGATCCATATAGAGAAAGGATCTTGGAGTGCTATAAATCATTTTTATAGCATTAATGCTATGAGGATAGCAGAGAGCTGTAAATAATTATTAACAGCATTGTAGGTGAAAGAGTGATCAAAGTCAAAGTAGTGAATAATGCATATTTTTCTTTTGAGATGCAAATCATGAAGTATGTGAAAACTGTTCCCCACACACCCACCTTACGCAATCCCAATGCTAAGAATACAATATCATTCTTTATAATTGATGCAGTGCTATTTCTGACCTCTGATCTGTCATACTAAAGGAAAACAGGTCGAATTATAATTTTCATGTGTGTATTTTTAAACCCAATCATAAATGTTCTTTACATAGATTTTATAAATAAAAGCAAAGCTGGGGTCTATTATCTATAAATATGTAGCCTTGGTTTTCGTTTTAAGTAATTATTATTATAAGGTGAAATGGGATTCTTACAGAAAGATACTATATTTAGAAAAAAATCTACAAATCCAATTTAGCTTTCCATAAATTAAGTGCTAGAAACATAATAAAAATGCGTAGAAAGAAATTAAGCATTAATATTGCAATGTAATGGTAAATGCAACTTTGGTGGTACTTTATAATCTGAAAAAGAAATGGTAAAATTAAATTATTAGAGAACACTGTCCCATGCAGTTTGGACCATAAATTCATGCGTAATATTCTTTTGTTCAACTATTTACATTTTTTTCATCAAAAGTGCATTAAGTCATGCTGTTTGTTTATACTGTGTGGCAGTTTTATCCTACACCCAGTCAACTTTGAGATTGTTAAAGGGAAAATATATTCACTTCATTAGAAGTGGTGTATATTTATTGCATTATTCCATATTTTGTAGTGAAATAGAGTAACATAGACCATTCTGCCTTGTAAATACTTTTCTGCACTAAGTAAAAGACCCATCAGCTTCACAGGATCTGTATCTGCTATAATATGTTTACCCATACCTAGGATAAATATTTCAGACTTAATTCAATTTTTGGTGGTTATTACGCAACTTGGTTTTAAATGGGACTTGTTTTTACAAATATTGATATTGGCCACAATATAATTTGTTTCCCAAAATAGTTCCTGGATGCAATTTATTGAAATGCCCTGAATTTTACAATTCTTTTAAAACATCCTGTAAGGAAATGTGTAGTTATTGCTGCTCCACAGTCTGCCATTGTTCTTGGTTCATTTTGAGTCCCTTTGTACAGAATTGCAAAGTAACATTTTACCAGTGTTACAGGATTGCCCCAGAGTGGGTACTGATACAAAACATTTTGTTGGAATGTATATTTTGTTATAGCTTTGGTGGTTTTTGTTTAAGCATATAAATTACATCATCTTAAACTGTGGCACAGTTACTAAAGTTGAACACCTTTTTTGACTTGTAAATGAAGGAGAAACAGCCTATATTTAACAATATATTTTTCTCCTATTTACTAAGCTGGTCAAAAACCATTTTATTCCCCAAAAGAATTATCCACCTTCAGGCTGGTGTAAACCCATTATTCCCTATGGAGTTGGTCCTGTCATTTAGCCCAAGTCCAAAGATTTCCCCAATGAAAAGAGAAATCGACATCAATCTCTAATAGAAGGAACCCTCATAGAAAAGCATTTCAGTTTCCCTGTCAACAGATTGATATTTATTTTGATAGGGAAACATTTTTATCAGTCCTTAGTAAATTAGGGAGATTGAAAAGTACAGGAAAAAAATTGCCAGGAAAATAAGGAGAAATCAATAGATATGGTAAAACTGGTCTTAGGAAATATGGCCTTTCAAGTGTCGTCTTTTCCTGGCCGCAATCAAAGTTTTAATATTCCTTGACGTTTCTAGAAATGTCTAAGGTTATTGTATAGAGACAGGAGTATGATGTACCTTAGTTTTTGTATTTTCTGCCATACCAAGAGAGAAAATACATGAATATGAATACATTTATTCAAAGGTGTTGTTTACCTCTGAATTCATTTTTAGAATGTTAGAGATTCTAAAAGCAGGTTGTCTGGAGGAACTGCTGTTGTGTTCGGATCCCAGATTCCCTTTAAGGGAAGATATATATATATATATACTATATATACATCTTATATACATGGCTATTTTCTATTTGCTTCTGGTAAGCATTTAGCACAAACCCTATATGCACAGTTGATGGAGTGCAGTGTTTCATTTTTTGCTTTAACACATGTATCACTTGTTCATTTGGGCTCAATCTATCATTCATTTCAAGTTTTTTTGAAAAGGCACCATTGCGTGTCCCATTTGTCCTTTGCACTTTTTTCACAGAAACAGAGTTTCCATTCTGCATTTTGGTTGCTACACTTGGAGTTTAAAGCGTAACTTCGAAGAAAAGAGCTGCAGTTTGGACTGTATTATCACTAAAAATTCCTTTATTTGTTTTGGGACAATTTATTTACCCATATTGTTCACATATTACACTAATTTGTGTTTTGTAACATTCACCTTTTTATTATCTTCCATACTTTTATGTAGCACCACTATCTCTATTTTTTAGTAAATTGTTTTCAAACTATCAGGAATTCATTAACAGAGGCAAACTTTACAGAGGTAACCCATAGCAACAAATCAAAAATTGGCTTTTTTATTCTTGCTTCCTTATTGTGGAATATGTTATTAAGTCAATGTTGGGTCTATAATTACAAGTTTTTAATGCATTTTCAATATTGTTATTGTCATTATCTTCTAACATTTCTTTGTGGAAGAAACCTAAGGATGCTACAGTGTTTAAAAAAAGAAGAGTTAGCCAGCCAAGATTTGAATGAAATGTGTTAATAAAGGATTGGGAAAGCATCTGAGCTACGGATCATTTGTAGGGGAATTAATTTACTTCCTTGTTATATTTATTCTTGTGATTGGGGAGTTTTTCCCATGAGCATTTAAGTATTGAAGGATGTGAAGAGAGTTTAAAAAAAAATCAATGTTAATGGTTGTCTAGTTCCTATGATTTTATTTCAAAGATTTGAAAATTTATAAAAACAGCAAAGTAAAAAGGTATATTTTAAAACATTCCTCAAGTGCAACTAAATAAAAGATATAGGGTTATTCATTAAGGTGCAAATTCAACTGTCTAATTCTCAAACAGCAGATTCCCATAGCAAATCCACTACAATTTCCCCATAATAAAGTCGCGACTGCGACAATATTCTCATTATAAAGACGCAACTACGACAATGGCAGCCTATTGTGACTGTCTTTATCTGGTGAATTCGCACCTATACACAACAATTCGGACTTTATTGAATAATAGAGTCAAAATGCTCTATTTTTTTTCTCTTATAACTGGTATATTCTGAGCTCTGGGGAAGCCTTTACATTAAAGGCTTCAGATGATAGTAATCGTATCTGCCAGCCAGCTCATGTCATATATTAAATTAGCACAACAGTAAATTCAAAAACCATAACATTTAGCAAAATTTTTTGTACATTTTGATTGAGAGATCCCAGCCATCTTAGCCCCTCCCACCACTTGCACTTTATTGGGCATGTGAGAACTGATCTTTCAGGTCTAGATAAAGAGTGACTGCAGATGCACATTAAAAAAAGAAGGCTGACTATTGGCTATGCCATTCCAAATGGTAATTCTCTTTTTCCAGTGTTACCTTTAGTTTTACATTATACAATGATAATACTACTTAATGCTACTGTTCATTTAAGATGTACAGAAACAAGAGCTATATGGGGAATTCATCAACGGGGAAATCTTAAATGTGGTCTAGTGATTCACAGCAACCAATCAGATGTTAGTGTTTACTCATACATTATACTCGTATATAGTAATATATTACTATGATTAAAAAAAAAACAACTTTTGATTGGTTGCTATCAGTTACTTTACCTCTGTAAACAATTGCTCCTGCTGATGAATTCCCTTGTAGTGTGTTTTTGCTATGGAAATTTTTAATTCTCATTTAAACTGATACAAAAAATATTTGCCATGTATATATTCAGTAGATATGTCAATATGCAAAGAAGGAATAATGAGGCTACAGTAAGTAAAACCTTCTTAATTTTCTGATCCTAAGAGAAAATAAAGTCTACATATTCACCAAATTAGCATTTCCTTAAAAGTAAGATTATCAACAGCATGAGAATGAGTTAAAGCATATTGTACGTTATAGAAAACATAAATCTATGTCAGAGACACAGACTTGTATTTATCAGCTTGGTCTGTAAATACTCAATCCCCATAGAACTTAAAGGATTAATTAAAAAGATCCAAGTTCAAGAAACGAAAGATGATATTTACTCTGTTTACAAGATAATCCCAATTTAATCATCTCTGAACAACTGGAGAAGGTGCATGCCACAAATTGCCTAGTTGTATATTTCCTCATAGCATTGGTTAAATCATATATTACATAATGCTATTGACAAGTCCCATCTGAAGGCAACTCATCTTTTCATAAAAAGACATTATTCCTTTATTATGTTCTAGCAAAAGGTATCCATATATTACATAATCAATCATATGCTTAACTGCTAAACATATGTAAAAAACTGTGATTATATTATTTTCTGTACTTGGAATCATCTTTATAGTCAACTCTCTTTATTTTCCAACAACATTATGGTTTATAAACCATCAAGAGAAGCACTTGAATTAAGCCACAAATCACCTAATATACATTTCCACCTGTCATAAAATATTATTTTCCTTAGAGTATCACAAGAATGAAACAAAATCTACAGATGATGGGAGACAATTAAAACATTGTAAAGTAATTTATTCACATATTGAAAAAACAAATAAAACAGACTATACAGTTTATTGGAGGGACATTAAAAAATTCCTCCCAGGCTAGCACAAAATCATTGTATAGAAACCATTTACTTATTTGGGACAATGTAATTCTATATGATACTGTAAGGGAACATCAGATTCTTAAATGAATAAAAGGCTTTATTATAACGATGCAGAGAAAAAATACACTGCAGATAACTCACAATAGTAAGGATATAGCAGACAGCAAATTAGTAAAATTATTGTACAGTGGATTATCAGCCTAATAACTGCAAAGTACATACAAATAAATTTAGGATCAAGCAGCAAAAAAAAAAAAAAATGGAAGTGCTGGAGCAGGTCAGTGGCAGTCCTACCAAAGTGCACTACCAAAATTCAGATTTACTAAAATCATTCAATCCGTATCGCTGTTTTATTGCCGTTTTCTTTTTCCACCGCATTTTCTGAAAAAAATTCAATCTTGATAAATATTGATGAGTTAAAATCAATATAATTTACATTTACAGTGGAGCCCTTTGATATCGCTGATTTTTCCACCAGGTACTTTTAAGTGCCCCATCTCCATTGGGAATAATGGGTTTTTGCCACCCTCAACCAAGTGAAGAATTTCATAAGTTAAAAAAAGTATGAAAGGGCTTAATAAATTTTAATATCAGTTATATCGATTTACCAGGGAAAAGATATTCCCTTTCAGTAAATATCCCCCAAATAGTAAATAAGGTAAACTGTTCAACAAAGCTATTCCAGGGGATTTATCTCATTTACTGGCACAAAGTAAAAAAATAACATTTCAGAGGAATTACATAACACCCTTCATCAGATCAGGTATCTGATTAAAGGTGATGTGCAGAGGTGGGTAGAGTATTCAAAATTTTTACTCAAGTAAAAGTATTGTTACTTGA
>WMED01018051.1:0-12820 GCA_019650415.1 Pipa parva | reverse complement strand
GGTTATTCACTAAAGTCTGAATTGTTGCGTATAGGTGCGTAAAGTTGTCTCAGTTGCAACTTTATTATGGGAAAACAGTTGCGACTTTACAATGGGAAAATTGTAGGGGATTTGCTATGGGAATCTGCTGTTTGCAAATTCAACAGTCGAATTCGCGCCTTGGTGAATAACCCCCTATTTTGGAAATGCGACTCTAATTATAGCAAACTGAATTTGAACTTTAGTCAATGTGGCCCGCTGTATAGTATTCCCCAACAGATGCCCCTACACACATAACCCCACATGATATGCAGTTTACTCAAGAGACACCCCACATATGTGAACCAATATTCTGTGCTGCATTTTCTCCAACAGAAAGCAACATGCATGCCCATATAAGCGCCACATACTCCCAAATACTGTGAATTGTTTCTTAACACATAGCCCCACATGCCATGTAGTCAGTGCCGGCTCTGCATGTAGTGTTCCCCAACAGACACCCTCACACTTGACTTCCAGTTTAATAATAAGAACTTCACATACATGCCACCCTAAGCCTGTTGCAGTAGTGCAAATACTTTACACTCAACACAGTACATAAGGGGGTTATTATCTAAAGTCCGAATTCGACTGTTGAATTCCCAAACAGCGGATTCCCATAGCAAACCCACGACTACCACAATTCTCCCAATGTAAAGTCGCAACTGTGACAATTTTAAAGTTGCGACCGTGACATTATATCCATAGTAAAGTTGCGACTGTGGCAATATTCTCATTATAAAGATGTGACTGTGACAGTAGTAGTCTATTGCAACTGTCTTTAGCTGGCGAATTCACGCCAGTACGAGACAATTCGGACTTTAGAGAATAATCCCATATGTCTGTTCATTTTGTTGGTCTAATGAAGGGCTTATTTTTGCCCAGTGTGACTGGCTTATTCACCTTATGCCAGGAGAAAAAGTGAACTGATGATGCAGCAGTGCTGCATGTGTCTCAAACAAATGATCTACAGTTTCTCCTTTTCACAGGACTTATTCTTTTTAATAAACACTCTTAACAATATCTCCTCCACTGCTATCATAATTATACAACAGCCATGATATATTTACAGCCACATTCAGTGATTACTGTAGAATTTTTATACACTTTTTTTATTCCCTACTTAATATTCCTATCTCATTTATATACAGGGAAAAGAAGAAAACTGTAACTCTTATTGGCTTAACTGCATCAAGGTCTCTTTCTTAGGCATATTATAGGTGCACACTTTTTTAGAACGGTCATGCATTTCAGGGCAAACATGCTGAAAAGCAAAAAAGACGCAAAGTAGTGCATAAATACGCGGTGGAATGTCAGGTACTGTGAGCAAATTCGCCACATTGCAGAAAATAATGGTCTTTGCTGAATATGAGAAATTGGAGAAGCGGCAATTAGTCACAAATTGTCACATTAAGCAACAATTTGTGCTTTGATAAATATGCCCTATAGGCTCCTAAGATGTAAATCCAGCTCCGATTCTGATGAAATGTATTTATAATGTGCAAAAAGAAAAAAAAAGTTTGCATATTTTGCTATTAGCTGCACCGTACTCCTTTACGCTTTTTTTTTTTACATTTCCCTCGATTATTAGGCAACTATAATTTTCACTAGACTGGGGTTTATTTTTGTAAGTCCATAATAGTAATAGTTCCACAAAGTAGGGGCAGTTCTGGCCCTATGGACGCCCTGGCTGAACCACCCCTCTGTGCCCCCTCCCCGGCACACCCCCACCCGGTGTCCCCCACTCACCTCCTCCAGTGTTCGAGCGCCGCTCCACAATAAGGTAAGTGGATTGAGGCGCATTCCACTTACCTCATTGTAGAGCGGCGCTCAGAGGAGGAGCGTCGCTGGAACGCTGGAGGAGGTAAGTTTGCGATGGGCGATGTGGGCGACAGCGCAGCTCAAATAGATTGCACCCAGGGCAGTCGCCCACATCGCCCAGTGCTAGAACCGGCCCTGCCATAAAGGTCTGAATTCACATTCAATCACCGCTTCCCGATCGTCTCATGTTCAGCAATCTCTGCGATGTAGTGTGAGCAATTCGGAGGCTTATGACATTCACAGATTTAGGGAGCTTTTCGCATCACTTTGCATCCACAGGTAATTAGACTATCAAGCACTGGAGTATGCCAAAGTAGCGAATTCGGCAAAGTGCACTGTGTCACATTTAACTTAGGTAGATCACCGGGGCAAATCAGGGGGCAGATGGCAGGGCTCCTAATGACTGACTGTGCAAGAGATGGCGTCTGATGGCGTTCACTTCTTCGCTTTGGGATTCCTCTGTTTAGTGAATGAGTAGAGAATTCATGACTGCCAGAGTGTAGCGACCTACAGTGATGAGAATTCACTTTGACAATCAAATTCACACTTTGATGAATAAGCCCCATATAGCAGCAAGCTGATTTTAGTGTAAAATTAGCTTCTTCATTTTATAATCATAGTAGATAACCCCATTACATTTGAAATGCACAATCAGTTGAAAAAAAACCATCAAGCACAATGCTTTAGAAAATACTCATCTACACACTAAACTAAAATGGCTCCAGAATATTATCAGAAACCCTGCTGTATGCTCCACAATTTGCCACTTTCATTTGGCAAATTTAAACCCACATATTCACGCCAGTACCCCTTGGCGAACTGTCAGTTTGATACATGACCTAAATTGTTCTCAAATTCTCAGCAAATTGGCATGAAATGGTGTGTAAATACGTGGTCTGTGTGATGTTGCATGCTGTATGAGAATTTGCCATGATCCAGAGAATAAAATTATTTGCTGAATATGCTAAGCTGTCAAAGTGTCTAATTTTTACAAAATCACACATGAAAGGGACATTTTGCTCTCTGATAAATATACCCCATGTGAGTTTTGAAATAGTTAAAAATCAGTTAATTATGAAAGATATTAGCTCAGGAATGTATCTACCTGCTTCAATCTCATAATCCATAAGACTGAAATGATTCATTTCTTAAGCACAGTTCCACCTGCTGAATTTAAAAAAAAAGACTTGAGTAGTGACACTGATCAACCTTATGGTGTAATCATCTGCCTTACTTATTTATTTATTCCTACAGAAGACTGTAGGGAAGGGGGGGCTGTAGGAGCAGGGTGCCCAGCTATGGTGTAGAGTTACTCGTGAAAATGATTTGTAATTCTGAGTAATCACTTAGGACAAGCCATCTTCATTTCATCTATACATGACTGCAGGCCAAAGTCAATACTCGTAGTGGAGTAATGAGATGAAGCAAACGGAGGGCTTTTATTAATGCTCAGAGGAGCACATCGGATGCTACGTGCCCCTCTCGCGGGGGATAGGCTTCTTCCTAACGCTGGACCGACAGGCCACAGAAGGGGAGGGGGGGGCAGTAGGATATTAGGTACCAAAAAAATAAAAGCATGTACTGATGTTTTTTCTCTAAAGAATGCTGAATTTATTGGAGATCATTAAGTGAAAGTTCCCTTTCATTCTTCTGCTGATGCACCCTTCTAATGCAAGAACAGAGTAAAGATGGGAATTACAAGGAGAGAGGGAGGGGGTAAAGAGGGATGAGAGGTTAAAAACAATGTGCTTTACAATTCTAGCTAATGAATATCAGATTTTCAATTAATGGGTCACAGTTTGTAGATTGGGGTATGTTTTAAAGCTCAGAGCTTTGTGTAATACAATCTAGTGCAAAAATTGTCATGTTATTATTGGTAAAAGGTTAACTCCTAAAATGTGTTTGTATGTTACAGCACTCTCCAACTTCTGCCATGTGGAGATGGTTGATTATCAGTTACTCCCATAGGCTGGATCCTAATAAATGATCATGTCACATATTAAAAGTGTATATAGCTCTTGGGCTGGCTGGGAAACATACAAATCAATTGAAGGGCCACATCTGGTACCCAAGGCCTAAATATTTAAAATGTAGTTTGTTCATTTTTAAATGAAAATTCTACTGTAACTTCACTAAAACTATGCTGCCACCGGGCCTGCTCATTATAGAGATGCTGGGGAATGTCAAACTTCTGCATTAAAAGCTATTGAGGGAAACTTTTTTACTCTTTAATTATGTTTGGAGCTTGACACTTCCATAATATGGCTAGCAAGTAATTATGTGTTACAAGAAGGAGACAGTAGCCTTTGTACTTCTTTGAATCAATCTATTTTAGCCTTTTAACACCTTAAAATATGGACGTACATGCAGTCGGTTCCCAGGGGCAGGGATGTTGGGCAGCCACAGGGGGTGCCACAAACTTAACTTGTATCCACCTGCCAGTTTACTAGCCACTCAGACCTCAAACTTTGATTCTATGTCATAGTGAGGTTTCAGCATGAGGGAGGAGCTTATTAAACTGTTGCCCCAGGCAAAAGGGCATTAAATAGATCAGCATTCGCCTAAAGGTTCAAATTGACTTTAATTCACCACTTTGTGATCTTTGCTTATTCTTCAAACTCTGCAATGTGGCAAATTGGCAACCAATTTAGATGCCTACAAAAGGATTTAAGGGAGCTCTTTGCATCACTTTGTGTGCAAGTGCACAGGTAACTCCCCTATCCATTAAATGTTGAAATCTGTCGCAGTAGCGAATTTGGCAAGGTGTACTGTGTTGTATTTACCAGTTGTACTTCGCCTGATTAAAGTGGTGAATTAGGGGAATGATGGCAGGGCTGCTACTGTCTGTTCACTGAATAACTAACAGTTTAGTGACCTGAAGTGAGGAGAATTCACTTTGACACTGGAATTCTCACTTTCGTGAATAAGCCCTTGTAAGCTTCAGAAAAGAAGGAACTTTCTGAGGGTTATTCACTAAGGTGCAAATTCGACCGTTGAATTCTCAAACAGTGGATTCCCATAACGAATCTATGGCTGCGACGGTTTCGGCCACCGATTTGTAAAGTCGCAACAGCGACAATTTTCCACAGTAAAGTCGCGACTGCGACAATATTCTCATGATAAAGATGCAACTGCAATGGTAGCCGTCTATTGCGACTGCATTTAGCTGGCGAATTCACACCCATGCGCAACAATTCAGACTTTAGTGGATAACCCCCAGAGGTGTCTTTACGTGAAACAGCGTGATCTTTATTTGATTTGCTGCTTTTTATTTCTATCCTCATGCAGCAGAATGAATGGCATAATTAAACTTTTTTTTATTTTAAACTGTAGAGACCTATGAAGGAATTGCACCCTATCAACTTTATTCCATTAGTTGTAAACCAGTGTAAAATGTGCAGAGTACAACTCGAAGAAAGGGTTAAAGTACTTATGGTTTCAGTCAAAAGGGGGTTTTAAACCCCTGTTAGTTCACAGGTATTATGATGGAACAGTGGATTTTCCCACTAATAATTACAATAAAAACACTTTGTATATAAGCACCAGGAATATACCCTTAACACAAGTCAGTGCTTTTCTTCTGAAGACACGATGGAAAGCAGTGGGTTAAAGATCTGTCTGTTGCACACTCTTGCATTTTTTTGTCATTAGGGAGATATACTCTGGGTGTAATGAGCTGTCATTCTGGGGCCCACAGGCCTCAATCTTCATTTCACTTTGCACGTATCATTGCCATAGATTAGATTCTGGTCATTTCTCCTGTCCGATCATTGCTCAGAGCTGAGAGTTTTCACAGTGAGGCAACGCTAAACGTCTTTGAGACCTGGGTGTCCCTTTGTTATTCTCCAGGGCTGTAGAAGGAAAGATGTATTAAATAGAAATGATACACCAGTGCAACATATACTGGAAACATAAGAGTTCCACATAGCCTGGCATTATTCCATCTATAGAGCTTGGAGGGATAATGCTATGATCAATAAAACAGCAGATCTTCCATGTACAAGTCACTTTGGTCATGTACTAGTGATCAAAAATCCCATCATGCAACTCATATGTCTATCATAGCTAAATATCTTCCCATTTCTGTCTCTCTAGCTACCCCACGGCATTAATAAGCATCTAAACACTGCCCACAACCTGATGATCTGGCCTGCTAGAGGTCCTGGTTCTGTGCCTCCTGTGTACCATTCCAGCTGGCTTGCCTGTGCTATACAATATTAATAACTTCTCTGTACTAAGTGGTTAAAGGAGCCAGCCTGCAGCTCAGCAAACAGTTTGAAAGCCAGGTCCCTCGTCCCTCCCTACTTGCTGTCTGCTTTCATACATATTTTACACTGCTCTTTGCCTCTGGCTATATCTCTCTCCTTCCTTCCCTTTTCACTTTTTCTTGCTTATTTGTTTTTATTATTTTAACACCTCTACTTCAGAGGGAGCTGCTGTGTTATAGCGTAGGCTCCACCAAACACGAGGAACCATAATCAGGTTTCTTTTGAGTGTTGCAACATTCCAATTCCTCTTTCGGAACATTTCTCCAAACAATGCAACAAATACTCAAAATCAGAAAATACAGCAAAATATTCTCTTGGGTTTAATACATTTTCCAAAGCATTTAATGCATTTAAATACAACACCGATTCCTTAGAGTAGAATAGATACAAAATAGAGACTATATTCCCAAAGGTGCATTGGTGACAGGGTAGGAAACCTGTAGTACATATTGAACTAATAGTACATTAGCCCATTCATGACAGTAAAGGACTAGGGTTATTTACTAGGACTGTTTTGACCATTTCAATTCATTTCACCCCTTTTTTCCTGTTAATTTTCTTTCTCTGTACTGCACAAGGATTGCTAAATGTCTCCCTATCGAAAAAATTGTTATGGATAAATATTGACCATATAAAAGTGGCACACAATGCAGTGTTTCCTATTAGGTTCTCCTTCCATTATAGATCGATATTGACATCCTTTTTTTGAGGGGGGAAACCTAATCCAACTGTGGCTAAGTGACAGGACCAACTCTATAGGGAACAATGGATTTTCACCAGCCTGAGGCAGGAAAAGTTGTCTTTGCACACAGCTTTGTAAACAGGAAAAAGACAATATCGATAAAAATAGACTGTTTCTCCTGCACTAACTAGTCGAAAAACTTTGGGAAATATCCCCCTAGATATACAGAGAATATACAGACATGGATATAAACATCTTTTGTAATTTTGGTAAATAAAGGAATTAATTTGACGACCGAGAAATTTTACTTTAAAGTTAAGGAAGGGGCCGTGGTTAATTCTCTTTTTTTAAAGCACACCTGGAAAATAACTCTGGAGCACCAAAGACTCAGAAGGGTGGACCTTAATGACAAAAATGGCATCTACATGTGGTGTCAGGACAAAATTAAGATATAGGGATAGCTTAGAACGTCAGGGAAAGAAAACAGGCCAGAGGACTTGAGGGTTTCCCATGGGAAAAGGAAAGGAGGGACATGATGTAAACAATCCCTAGTAATCCAGAGCAACCAATTAGCAGTTATAATTTACTGGTATAGTAACAAAGTAATGGAAAACTGATTATTGTGTGTAACAATACCTAGTCAATCTTTCTACCTACTGATATACTGATACCTTTTGTGGGGAACTAGTCAAATGATTTGGGAGCAGGTGGCATATTTTAGCCAGTGAAACCCCTAAGTATAGCAACAGCCGACCCTTTAACACTCAAGCAGACAGTTAAGCAGCAGTTTTCCTTTAAACACAATACATGTAACATTTAACGTTGAGAAAAAGTCAGAACACACAGTTATTTTACACACTACACCAGTACCAATGCTCTGGTCACCTCTTAGCAGCGTCTGATACTAGAAATAGCAGTCTTTATTCAGCAGCAGCCTTTGGTCTCTCTTCACATAACACAGCAGCACAGCATAGGACCACAGCAGCATCACAGGAATAAAAGGAATAGAGAAGCCTTAGCCCTGACCCCAGGACCCTGACTGAGAGCAGGATATCCACCTCACTTTCTGGGGACTACACCTTCCCTTACTCTTGTTGCGACATTGGGCTATCATTCTCCTAGCATCAACACTGACACGTACTACTGCACCTTATAACAGTAACTAACGCTATGCCTACCTCTAAGCTAGGGACAGTGTTCTTCCACAGAACTCCCTACTGTAACATCCCCCTAGGGCCGTCTACCCCAAGAATGTCTTCACTCTCTCATTACCACAGCTATAACCATAGCTTTACAGGACACCTTTTGCCCTAAGGCACACCTAGAGGTCTCCTACACCCAGGTACCTTTTTAACACACAGCACTATGTCTCACTGGGCGGAACCTCCCCTCCAGCAAGCTGGAGAAGAGTGAACAAGGCAAACTCTCTATAAAGACCCTTAATTAGCAACTCAGGCTCACCTGAGACAGGAGAGATTTCTGAATTAACTCTTCCAGAACTGGCTGCTGCTTTCCCTATATTATATGCTGTTCCAGTATGATGCACACAATATCATCCACAACAATGAATAATATACCATATACTACACATTACAATATACCTTTTTACATAAAATCAGTAACATTCTATCCCAGTATGCTACACTTTCCAGAAGTCTTCAAACCGCACTGTAAATTCAGCGGAAGACTTGCTTCTGGTCCTCAAAAAGCAAAATAATACAAAAAACATATAGATGATTTTTTTTTGTAATTCTAGAGCAATCTATGCCTCCCACAATTCCCTGTGAAACCAGAATTGTGCTCAGCACTAAGCAGCTACCTTAGTATTAATAGTATAAAGACTGAAATCAGGGGCTGTCCTGGCCCTATTGGCGCCCTGGGCGGTTCTCCCTTGAACTCCCCTTCGCCCCGCGCCGTCCAACCACGCCCCGTGCCGCTCCCCTCCGCCCTTACCTCTTCCAGTGTTCCAGTGACGCATTGCCTCTAATGAGCTAAGTTGAATGCGATGGTGCTCCTTAGATGTTCGGGTCTTGCCGGCAGCTGCCGAATACAGCCGACAAGACCCAAAGCAGCCAAGGAGCGCCCATTGGTAGAACCGGCCCTGACTGAAATACATGATTTTCTAGAAAGCAAAAGAGAAGCAATTATACTCCCAATCGAGTAGCATTAATTGCTTAACACTTTAATTTCTTTGTGTATCAATGCTTTTCACCATTATTTTTCAGTTTGCTGGATTTTTTGATCCCATTGATTTATACAGCTACGAAAAGATATTGTTGATATCAGAAAAGACAGATAATCAGTCGGCCTAAAGCAGGCAGTTATTGATGGACAAAACAAAAATAGACTGAACAGGTTGATAAATAGGCGGATTTTGGGCAAAATCAATAAAATACCACTATTTTAATAGCATTAAATAGTTGAAAAAGATTTCGGGGGTTATTCACTAAGGTGCGAATTCGACTGTAGAATTCTCAAACAGCGGATTTCCAAACAGCGGATTCCCATAAGCAAATTCGCGACAATTTTTAAAGTTGAGACTGTCACAATTTTCCATAGTAAAGTCTTGACTGCGACAATATTCTCATTATAAAGATGCGACTGCGACAGTAGCAGTCTATTGCGACTGTCTTTAGCTGGCGAATTCACACCTTTACGCAACAATTTGGACTTTGGAGAAAAATCCCCTTGGGATTTAGTAAATATCCCTATGAATAGGAGCTTTATGTAAATAGAGAGAAGAGTAGGTGAATTAAAAAAAAGTTAAAGCAAGTTTTTGGAGATTTCCTGTTGATTTGGAGATTTTTTACTACTTATTGCTGATAATAATGCAATTTCAAATTGTTATGTTTAAGACTGATTACATTTAAAGGGTAAGTAAATCCTGTCCATAAAGAAAGCCCCATTTACCTATTGTCAAGCAAAATAGCAATTAAGAATCTCCTGACTCACCTCTTAATTCAGCGGTGCTCAATATCCCCCTGTAACTGCTTTGTCCCTGTCAACCAGTTCCCTGTTGTGTGTAGCCACGCCCCCTTCTTTCCCTGACTTCCTCTCTCCACAGCAGATTGCAGAGGTAGTAGAACAGCTTTGATCTGCACATGCTCAGGGTTAGGAACAGGCTTTTTAGATAAGGAGAAGGGAAAGGGATTCCACATAAGACTGTGCTTTCTGACAAGTGAGCGATGCCACTCGGGGGCATTATAGGAAGAGCTTGTACACAGAACGGCTGTGGGAGCAGGGCTGTTTAAACAAGAGGCTGGTACTACTGATCCCAAAAACAGTTTTAGATTTTCTTTTAGCAAACCTTTTTATTAAATTTTCAATTGCAGGTTAAACAAATCACTGTACTATAGTAAAAATTACAGATGAACATTGACAGAAAGAAAAACAAAAAAAAAAATGAATCAAGTGATATACTTTCACAAAATAATATCAGTTACTTTTTGTATTTTGTTTTGGAGAGGAGAGCGAGCACTTCCGGGTCTACCTCAATTATGTTATATTTTGATTGTTATTTCAGTTACTTTGATCTAGTTTTAATTTTGCACTATAGGCCAATCTTCCCATTTTTCCTTAACTTTGTCCCAATCTCCCATTACCCATGCATTTAAGATCTCGTATTTTTTCACAAGGTTGGTTTCTTCTTGTATTTGGTTTAATGTGGGAATATATGTTGATTTCCAACACCTGGCAATATTCAGCTTTGTTATTTGTAAGATATGGAGGCATACTTTCTTTTGGTTTTTGGCTATTTCTTCCGGTAGGATATTGAGAAGCGATCCCTGCAAAGTCGGTCTGTTTTCCAATTCGGTTAGATGAGAAAGTAGCTGGAATACCTGTACCCAAAGGGGTTTTATTAATGGACACGACCAAAATGTATGGATGTAATCTGTTTGCTCTCTCTGACATCTTCAACAAGTTGCTATCAGTAGCTTATACATTTTTTTAATTCTGTCTGGAGTATAATGCCAGGTGTAAATCACTTTTTTAGCTATCTTATAATGCGTTACGTTGTTGGAGATCTTGTTGATATTGGCAATCATTTCTTTTAAGATCGGCTCTGTTGATTGTATATTTCCCTTTTCTTCCCAATACTGTTTCAGTTTTGGAGTAAAGTAGGAGTTATCCGACTCGAGGTCTTTATATGCACTGGAGATCCCTCCTCTTTGGTATGTGTAAGGGTAACATCTGGCTTCAAATCTGGTTTTAGCTCTGAAGAGGTTACCTGCTGAACTGGATCTTAAGGTTTTATTTATCCATGAAGTAACCCGGATGTAATTGAATGTTTCTTGGTTTGGGATTTCATATTGACTCTGAAGCTGGTTAAAAGACTTTGCTTTGTTACCTTGTAGTAAATCTTTAATTACTCTTATTCCTTTCTCTCTCCATGTAGTTAGGTTTAACAGTTTTAGATTTTAATGTTTAGGTTGGCTTTCTATATTTATACATGTCAAATATAAATAATGTTTTATTCAAACTTTTCATAGCCTTTAAAGCAATGCTGCCTGGAGTGGCCTGAATACATTTTCCCAGAATAACTGGAAATGTAACTAACATTATTTGAAGTAATACACCAAACATTTTTAAGGCTATGAATGATATCACATGTGGTGATTATATGATGATTATATGATGATTATACTGTATAATCTTACATTTGATTTGACCAGGGAGAGGTTTTATAAATTCCTTTTAAAAATTATTTTAGTTATTTTCAGCCCAATTTCTCTGGGTGGGCAGATTGGCCACCCGTGAACCCAGGATCCAGGGGGCACCAACTACTGCCATTGACATTGGCTAGTGTCATCTGCCTATTGTGCAGAAAAAGTAATTGGGTGGTCATCAAGTGGGTGGCAGAGAAACTAAGCCAGGTGTTGTGCTGTCCCCTTGGTGGCAGTAGGTGTTGAAACAGCCTTGGTCATTTTTAAAATACACACCTAAACCTTTTTATCCAGGTAACATAAGTCATTTTTTTCTGTGATAATTAAAATTTTCTTTGAAGTCAAATCTCTGTGAGCCCTGCAGATGTCAGTGGAGGACTGAGTTTCATATATCTTTTTTTCATTACTTTGGACTTTATAGATACCTGTAATGTAGTTCTATAAAGGCTGGTGAAAGTGACTGCACAGTCTCTCAGTGTTATTTGCAATTTGATTTCACCTGCCCTGTAAATAGGAGATAAAGAAGAATCCACACCTGCTCTGGGAAGCTGAATGGGAGGCAGTGGTAGACAGGAAGAGGCAGAAGTGGATGGATGGAGACAGAGCCGGCTCTGGCTCTATTGGCGCCCTAGGCGCCCCCCTCCGACGGCGCCCCCCCCCCTTCCGGCGCTGCCACGCCCCCTCGACCGGCGGCCCCGCCCCCTCGCGAAACCCCGCCCCCTCCCCCGGCGCCCCCATCCCGCGCCACCCCTTCTTCCGGCGCCCCCATCCCGCAACTACCCCTTCCCCTGGCGCCCACCCACCCACCCGCGACGCCCCGCCCCCTCCCCGGCGCCCACCCACCCGCGACGCCACGCCCCCTCCCCGGCGCTAGGGGCGCCCCCCTGGGCAGGAGGCGCCCCTAGCATTTGCCTACTCTGCCTAATGGCAGAGCCGGCACTGGATGGAGAAGTCACAGGCCTGCTGCGTGGGCATCTGTACCCTCTGCACCTAAAAATTTGTAACGAAGACCTAATGTTGAGTACTTAAAGTGGACCTGTCACCTCAAAACTTGAAT
Source organism: Pipa parva (assembly GCA_019650415.1). Classification (NCBI taxonomy): domain Eukaryota; kingdom Metazoa; phylum Chordata; class Amphibia; order Anura; family Pipidae; genus Pipa; species Pipa parva. The sequence goes on along the minus strand of WMED01018051.1, from coordinate 310 downwards.
ACTGAATTAGGTTCTACTAATTAAATAAATATTTTTTAAATATATATGTAGTTTAAAAATTGTACCTTTATATAGTGTTTCTCACTATCATTTTCCCTATCAGCTTGACTTTTCTTTCTGGAGTCGGGTTGGGCAGGGCTAAAAGGATGATTGACATTAAAGTTCCTCCAATCAGATCTCTTAAATCATAATCTAGCAGGGATCTCCAATCAGATCTTTTAAATCATAATCTAGCAGGGATCTGATTGGAGGAAAAATGACAGTGAAAAACACTATATAAAAGGTACATTTTTAAAATTTTTCGCTCTAT
>WMED01018050.1:0-12593 GCA_019650415.1 Pipa parva | reverse complement strand
GGGGGTTAGTGGTACATGTAAAAAACAACATTTAATTTGTCACTTATGTCCTTAACCTGGGCAAAAATTAAAAAAAAAACACTATTTATTTATGTGAATTACTAACTTTTATTAAATGCAATTATTATCAATTAAAAAAAATAATAAATAAAATTCTTACATGTAAAGAACTGCTGTACAACACTTCCATGTTGAAGACCCCATCTTCAGTCTCTGCCAATGACTCTACAGCGTCCTGAATTACCCGATCCTTCTAAGAAGCGCAGTCCTCTCCAGACACACTGATTATGAAGCTTGGCATTTCCTATGTCACATGGGAAAGCGTTCACATTATCAACGTGTCCTCTCTGGATGATGTGCACACTCTCCCATGTGACAAAGGAAATGCCGGTGTGGGGCTTCAATATTAGCGCGGCTGGAGAGGACTGCACATCTTTGAAAGATCACCTTAAGACACTGTAGAGTCGCCGGCAAAGAATGAAAATGGTGTCTTCAACACGTGTTGTACAGCACTTCTTTACAGGTAAGAATTTTATATAATTTTTTTAAAATTGATAATAAATTGCATTTGATAAAAGTTAGTAAATAACATAAATATAGAAAGGTATTTTAATTTTGCCCAGACAGTTCCTTTAATATGATTTCATGTCATTACATGTTATTTTTCCCTTCATTCAATAAACATCTAACTTTACTTTAAATAAATTTACTTTTACAATAAACATCTAACTTTACTTTTTCGTTATACACTACAGTCCACTTATACGGTATTACCACCATTACGTGGCCTTCATATTTGCCGTCGATGAGATAAATAAGAATCCACGGATTTTACCTAATGTTACCCTGGGCTACCAGGTGTTTGACTCCTGTGGAGACAATTCTAGATCTGCTCTTGGAACTCTGGAGATGATGTCTGGAACACAACGTAGAATTCCAAATTATGACTGTTGGAGAAACAGTAAAGTGGTGGGATTCCTGGGAGACTTGTCTACTATTACCACTCACACCATTACCCAATTACTAGAGGTATTCCGATACCCACAGGTATGTATTGTTTTGATGCAACAATGTAGTTAATGGTCATTTAAAGATTTTTCTGAAAATATCATTCTTTAAATGAATGTGAACAAAAAAATTTTGATGGAAAGGTAGTCGTGCTACTAATGTAAAGTATGGCTACCTTTCATTCAAAAAAATATTTTGAAAAATCGAGATCGAAAAACTCAATCTCAAGATCTTGAGTAGTGAGCACAGGTAATTTGTCTGTTCATCATGCATAGAAGTGAGTCGCTGTAGGGAATTTGACAAGGTGTACCATGTTGTACCCACCAGTTTTAGTTCATCATATTAAAGAGGTGAATCAAAGGGCTCCTGTTGTTGATTGACTACACTGTAACACAAAAATGGTACGGCACACTGTGTAAGAGACTGCTTCTGACACTACAGGAATCTTGTGTTTAGTGAATAAGGAGTATAGAATCAGAGCGTAGTGGGAGAATTCACTTCAGCATCTGAATTTTCTCAAAGATGAATAAGCCTCTCAGACCAGCTACTTATTACAGGGAGGGCACTAATTACTGATTGGAAAATATAAACTCCAGGAAGTTGCACATACAAAACACTCCATGAAGTGGTTTGTACAGAATGTTCAAATGTGATAAAAAAAATATGTTGCAACTGGAATAATAAATATTCTGACCTTTTCACTCCCCTGTCATATCATAGCACACAAAAAAATGGTGGTGGAAGAAAGTCTCCAAAGGCAGAGCAATCACTGCAAACCCTTTATTGGGTGAATAATTACACAAAATGTGTTTCGGGCGGGCACTTGACGAAGGCCACCTTAAGTGAATTCCTTCCCTTGCCCATGTGTCCTGACAAAACTGAAAGTTTTGTGTGTGTGGCTTAGTTCATCAATGACCTGTTTTCACATACATGTTGAGTTGTGTATTGTGTATGGAAGCATGAAGCAGTGTCCATATGCACTGTCATATTTAGCAGTGTCTGTGTGAACAAATCTCAGGATAATCATGGCTGAAAGTCTGAATAAAATTTAGGGTTATTACACAGTTTGCTGCTTCAGGATTTTTATGATCTTTCAGTTAAATGTTTCTATTGAATCCTGAAGTACAATTTTAACCATTCCATAAGTTTTCAAACTTATGACAACGACATCAAGTTTATGCAAAATTTACAGTGTTGATCCTTATTTTTCCAGACTTCTGCAGTTTTCCCGGGCACGCTGGATATCAGCTTCTGACCCATATCCTGACTGATGGCAACACATCCTTGACTAATCAGTACTTGGAGTTTGTTACAATTTCTGTTGTGTTTGTCCACTCTCTTTTTAAGGATTGACCACAGGTTCTAAATGGCATTGAGATCTGGGGACTTTCCCCACAGACCTGAAATTTCAATGTTTTGTTCACCAATCCAGGATGCTTTACTGTTGGCACAGGACTCATGGTCATGGACTTCTTTGCTGCCCTTCTTAATAGCAGGCTATACTTCATATTTTTATACTTACTGTGCAGGCAGATGCATTGGTTCCTGCCTGCGCTCGTTCCTAAGCAAACTCTGCTCTGCTGTTTAACCAATCCTACAGCTTAATCTGCTATAGGAAGCAGACCTGGCACTTGAGACCTTCTCGAGTGCCCTACAATTCTCCATTGTAAATAAAGAGTTTTCACCACCCTCAACCAGGCAAACACATTATAGCTATAAAAAAAAAGTCAGAAGGGCTTGATAAGTATCAATAATATCCATATTTTTGACATAATTTAAGGTATATCGATATCAATAATGCCAGGAGAAAATATTTTCTTTTTTTTTATAAATTTACCCCCATTTGATAATATGAAAATAATCTATATCTGAGTTGCTAAACCTCTCATCTGAATCCATACAAAATTCTGTACCATCAGTGAAACAACTATGAAGAAATCTTTTCCCTTTATACATTACATAGACATGCACACAAATAAACATCTAAACATTTTTCGTCAAATCTGTACACGTTAGCGCTTTTAGCGCAAGCTGACCAGAAATTTTTTTTTCACAATATTTCGCCCGGCAGTTTTTACGCTAAATCCCAGAAAATTTCTAATAAAAGTTTCTCTCTTTTTTAAAAAGAGTTTGGACGTTAACATGCAATATACCTTGTTTGTCATTTCTGTTTTGCCTGCTTATTATTTTAGTGAAATATGTGAAAAAATAAATAAAATTTAAAAAAAGAATATTTTCTTTAAATTAATTCAGTTTGTTTTTATAGATTTGGTACTTTCTTTTTTTATAAGAAAACCAATACCGTTTTTAAAAACCCTATTCCCTATTCCTTCTGATTACAATGACACCATATCGTGACACCCTTTTATACCCAGGAGACACTTCTAAGTGCCCACATTGCAGTTTTTAATGAGAAACAACCCTTTACCTTGATAACACCCCTGACATATATTCTCTAAAAGTACATACAGTACATTTGGTTATCTAGGTGTACCAGATACATTTATGGACGCAAACCACTGTGATACCCTCCGGAAAAAAAACAAGCTAAATCTAAGTAATTCCTCCTGAATATAACAATATCCAATATATGTAGGTGCTTACCAAGGTATGGTTTCCAAACATCCCAAAGTGAAATAAGCACACAGGGGTAATTTAGACTGAAAATCCAGTCCAACTGCCCACCTTGCAGTTTGTCTGGCAAAAGTAAACAAACAAGGAAGAAGGTCAGCCCTGAAGAATTCCAGAGGGAAGATTTTGTGTATATGATGGTTCCTAGCACTGCTATATTTTTAAGGATCATGACATCATTCTACTAGAGGTCTAATTAATTGAGCTGATGGTTTGAAGAAACAGAAATGGTTCTCTCTTATAAAGCTTGATAAAGAGCACAGGGGACCTGAAACATTGCTGTATTGTCCTTGAAAATAAAGGTGAAGATTTTACAAGAGAAGAGACTTTCATTTATTTTTTGTTTTTGGACAAGAAAGGTGTAAGTGGACAACCTATCCGTGTACCTCAAGTAATGACAAATTGTGGGCAGACTGGTGCACCTACTGTTTTTTTGTTCATTTTGTAAGTGACATTTGCACACGCACAAGTTATTTCTTAATAATATATCTCTTCCTTCCCATCCTCCTTTGTTAATATAAACTATTAATCTGTTTAGAAGCAAGAACCGCTCGTGTCCAATATTAATAACTATAAGGATTATTGCACCACTTTTCTATATACTGTGCTACACTTCATAACTCTCCATATCCTTCCTGAGGATATTCTGTTAGCCTGGAACACTGAAATGTTACTATAGGAAGAGTATAGCATAGGCCTTTATCTATTAAATAGAGAGGTATACATACAACTAAAGTGGGACCCCTTGCTTACTCTTTCCTCCATTTGTAACAACTTTACTGACACCATTGACTTTACAACCATCTATTTCTACTCTAAGAAGTGGAACCATTTTATGATCAAGCTTTTCTGCAGAGATTTCTAGCTGTGAGTTTTTACCTGTTGTGCTCTATGTAATATCCTTTTTACTATGATGTTTTGATTCCAAAATCACATTTTATTTTCCTCATAAATAAAAACTGTGCAAAACAATATCAGAGACTGGCGTCTGATGAGTATAAATTAATAACACATCATGTGCAGGACAATAGATGGATAAGTTGTGTGATCTTTTAAAGAGTCATTTTAAAAGAATGTATTTACTTAATTAGCGCATTTTTGTTATTGTTTCCTTGAAGATCAGTTACGGCTCCCTGGACCCCTTTCTAAATGACAGGACACGGTTCCCAACATTATACAGAATAGTTCCCAGTGAGGATTCTGAAATTGAAGGGATTGTTCAGATGCTGAAGCATTTTGGGTGGAAATGGGTTGGATTTATTACAACCAATGATGAAAGTGGATACAAGGCACAGAAAAAGATAAACGATGAAGTTACCAGTTATGGGGGATGTTTAGCCTTCTCTGTCCTTATGAAAGATAAAACATATACCCAACATCGAGACAAAGATATAGATGAACAGATCAGCAAAACCACTGCTAATGTGATCGTTCTCTTTATAAACACAAAAAAAGCTTATAATTTTTTATATCAAATTTTCTATAAACAATATCCCAGCAAAATATGGATCATATCTTCATTTTTTACCACTTTTACTTTCTTCAGCGGTAGCAATAATAATGTTTTATTTAACGGAACTCTGTCGTTGTTAATTAAGGAAGGAGAAATTCCTGGCTTTCAACAATATTTCTCCAGATTTACTCCCAACAGTTACTCCAACAACCTGTTCATGTTAAATCTATGGGAATGGATCTTTTGCTGCAGGTTTGAAAATTCCCATCCAGTTAGAATTCCAGGTCAGTTACTAAGAGAATGCACAGGAAATGAAACACTCAGTGAAGGAGATCAATCAGTTTACGGTAATTACGGTTACAGAATCACATATGGAGTTTACAAGGCAGTCTACGTATTGGCTCACGCCTTACATAATCTATACTTGGCTCAGCCACCAGCAAACCACTTGGAGAAGTTAGAAAACCTGAAGAGAAACATAAAACCTTGGCAGGTAAGATCATTGTTAACTCTGGTATGGTCAGTATTCCGCCCTACTCCATTACCTTCATGAGTCAAACCCGGATGTACATTTGTGCTTTAAAGGGCAAAGAAAAGCTACTAGGGAAGTAATATTGTTATAGAATTGTTATATAGAGTAAATACCTAAAAATCAGCCTCCAAAATGAGTATCAATTATGTCCTGTAAGGTTACTACCAGAAACTGTACCCAATTTGGAACCAGCAGCACAACTAGCTGGAAAGGAAACCCCAATATTCTGCTATTCACCTACTCCCTTTTGGGGCCCCGTAATTTCTGATGCAGAGACGCTAGGGAACCAGAGCAACCCATCAGGTGTGTGCAAGAACCAACCAAGGTACCAGGGAATATAGCAAGGATGTAATCAGGAGAGCCAGATCTGGAAAACCAGGTGAGCAGATAAAAATAGTCAAAACAAAGTCAAAAGTCAGGAATTGGTTTTAACAGCTTCTCCTTCATCTAACTAGATATCAGAAATTCTTCTTTCAACCTGCAGCACTCCTAGGAAACAGCTCTAGCACTGCTCCATTTAATCTTTCAGGCCGTGAGCCTATTTTATGGGTATGTTTGCTATCAGCCTGGTGTGGAATCAGTGCCTACACAACTTTGGGTTACTTTGCATAGGCACTTCCTGTTTTCTGTTATCCTGGCCTATGAAAATGAGGTCATTTCTTCCAGTCCTCTCCCAAGCTGGTGTACTCCATTGTGAAGAACTGATAAAGCCCTATTCATGTATTTTTCTGTGTATCGACTGGTTTCCTGATCTTTGCCTTTCTTTGACCTCCTCTCTGTCTAATCCTTGGTGTCTTGGTTAATTCATGTATGTACCAAGTCATGTTGTCCCATTGCTCTAGTGTACTTTCAGCAGATTGTCCAAGGTCCCAAAAGGGTTTTGTTGAAGAGCAGATTGCTGGGGTTTCCTTCTTGTCTGTGATGCTGCTAGTCTACTAAAAGTCCAAACTGCTTTCAATCTCTTTTAACAATATGGTCAGCATAGTTGAAGTATCTTTACACTTATCAGAACAGTATTCCAAGTTTACCAACACAGTAAAAGACAAAAGTTATAATACAGGTAATTAAAACCATCATCTAGTGATCTGATCTACTTTTTGTCTTGTAAGTCATTCAACTTGCAGAAGTAAATAGCAAATACTTGTGCAAGATGTTTGGTTCTATATTTTTTTCTTTATTATTTGATTTAAGAAAGAGTATAAAGTATGCTTGGTGGACATGCTTAAGCCTTTGAGCTAAAATAGCCAATGCTTGATGCTTTTATAGAAATAGAGGACCCTGAACAAGTTAAGAGTGAATTACATTTTAATTTGTAAAAAGGAATTATGTTTTCCAATTGTTTTCATCCTGTAATCTGTGTTTGTCTATATTAGCTAGTAGGGTAAGATTATTGCCCAGTCATAGGGGGATATACTGGGCAATAGCCAAGAAACCACTGCTGCCTTGTTGGAGCCCTGCATGTCCCATTCTACTGTATGCGCTGGAAGTAAAGGTCTTGTCTTTATTTGCTGGTAGACAGAGGAGACTAGCTAGAAATTCCATGTAAGCACTGGGAGGATAAATAGATCACACCTGTTAAAGAACAATCACTTTCATTTTAGTCGTGTGAGTTTGTCTAACGATCGTGACGGAGCGAAAGTTTATGTTGAGATCCAAGTTTAATCTAATTGGGTTGTAATATTTCTCATCAACCATTTGAACAGAAATATTGATGTTCTGTTGGATATTGTAAGATAATTTGTTAATTCTGTTTCATGGACAGTCTAAGACCCCATCAGGAGTTTTCAGATTAAATAGTCTATGACATGCCTTCTTTCATGGATTAAATAAACTAGCACATACCAAGGCCAGTCTGCAGTGGTGAAGTCAAACAGGTGAATTCGGAGAAGTTCACCCAGTCGCATTCACACTTTTGAAACACTCCTCCGCTTAGTGAATAGTAGAAGTACCTGTGTATGTGCGCACAAAGTGATGCGAAGCGCTCCATAAGATCCCGACTATCGTAAACTTGCGAATTGCTCACGGATTTGCCACTTTACAGACTTTGCTGAATAAGAAACCATGGGGAAGTGGTGAATAGATGTAAATTCAGAGCTCTATGCGACTATATGGAGATTTAAGAAGGAGGGCCATAATGTGTGAAATGTTATATAGTTAAAATAGCGTTAAACATTTAAGAGCAACATGTGTACATAGTATCTTGTAGTGTATAATCTACCAAATGAAAGGAATTTAAAGGGACACTCTGGCCAAAATTGAAAAAATGCATGTGTTAGTATATACTAATTACTAACTTTTATTAAATGCGTTTATTTTTCAATTTTGGCCATAAAGTACATTTTCTTACCTGTAAAGAAGTGCTGTCCAGCACTTCCTTGTTGTTGATTCCATCTTCTTTCTGTGCCGGTGACTCTACAGCGTCTGGTTGGAGCAGTTCATCTCAGCTGCGTTCTCCTCTGCAGCCGCTCTCTCTGTGAAGCCCCGCATCGGCATCTCCAAATACTCACATGGGAGAACGTACACATCATCAAGCTCCTCACAGTTCTGGTGGAAACAGGAGAGTTGAAGTGCACATTTAATTCTGCTGTGATTTTGGCAGCTGTGGATATATGTTTTTTTGGATAAAATTGGGGTTAGCACCTGAACAGCTTCCTCTTGCGTCCACAGTTAATCCTGTTGGATGTGTTTTGCCCTTCTTGGTGGTATGCTGACATTACCCTGGATACCGTGGCTCTTGATACATCACAAAAACTTGCTGTCTTAGTTACAGATGCGCCAGCAAGACCTCCACCAACAATTTGTCTTCTTTTGAACTCTGGTATGTCACCCATAATGCTGTGTGCATTCTAATATCTTGAGCAAAACTGTTCTCTTACCCTGCTAATTGAACCTTCACACTCTGCTCTTACTGATGCAATTAATAAAGATTGGCCACCAGGCTGGTCCAATTTAGCCATGAAACCTCCCACACTAAAATGACAGGTGTTTCAGTTTCATTGTCCAAACCCTGTACTGTATATATACCTATTTTATTTATTAGACTTGAGTAGTTTATTCTTTATCGACTCAATAACTTATTGCATATTACAAATATAAAGGCTTTATTCAGTTCTATGTTTATCTCTATTTCAGTTAAACGCATTTATTCATAATGTGACTTTTACAACATCTGCCGGTGACAATGTCTTCTTTGATGATGGAAACGATCCTTCAGTTCATTTTGATATAATTAAATGGTATATATTACCGAGTAAACATTTACAGAGACAGAAAGTGGGAGAATTTTATAAGTCAAACAGTGAAAGACATGTTTATATAAATACCAGCATTGACCTGTGGAGCCCACACTTTAACCAGGTAACTGGAAGAGTAACTATACGGGGACAAGACAATAATAGCAAGAAGTAGCACAGAAACCAATTAAAATGAGAACCATTACTGGAAATGCAACATCAAACTGTGCATGTGTGAATATGCCCTGGCTTTAACATTTTGCAAATCAGTTTGCTCCAAATCAAATTCACCATTTTAAAGGGCATGTACTGATTTGTCGCTTGCGTTCCTTGTTTTGTCTGCCTACTATCTCCCAGCATTCTTTATTTAGCTCTGTACCCTTCCCTACTTCTTGCTTAATTGATTTACATTGCTTCTCTTCTCAGCAAATTTGTGTTCATCCCCCTGCTATAATTTACTACGTTCTGTCTGTCATTTTCCCTTTATCCAGCTTGTGGATCACCATCACCACTTTGGGTCAACCTGGGGTCCCAAAAGAGCATTGGGGAACAGCAGGAGTTGCTGTATTCTAGGGCATTCTGCAGAGGTGGTCCTTAGTATTTCCTTTCGCTGGGTCCCAACCTGTTACCATAGTAACAGCCTCATCATGAATGTGACCTGAATATTACCTTAATAAATTCTTAACCTGGGGTCCCTCACTGACAACACAAGAGCCACCTGGAATTCAGTCTGTCTATACCTCAATGGATTAGCTTGTCCTGCCTGTCAACCTGTCTGCCTGGCGGTGATTATGCCTTTTTATATTAGCCACTCTTCTGATATGTACTTGGTAAATACAGAAGAGCAATGTCTCTTGAATAGAAAAATGTACAGTATGTATGAATACTTATAAGGGAATGGTCACCAAGCACCACAAGGGTACAGTCAGCTACAAGTTTTAAGGGGGATAATTATAAAACGTTCCATTGATTTATATATTAAAAAACAATTTTTTATGTTTAAAAAAAATGCATCAAAAAGTGGCTTTGAATATGGCAAGAAAAGCTTTTTTAAATAGGTGATACCAGCATAATAAAAAAAACCCACTTTCTCTAGAATTAAGTGGTGAAAAAACTTTTTGATTTTCCCAATGCAGGTTATTTAGTCAAGACAACCCCTTAGATTTGTAAAAACCCTCACAAAATACATAGTTTTTGTAAATACACAACCTTCATCTATTTAGATATGCCACGTTTAGTGTTGTGGTTAGAGATTTCTGGACACAATAGGTGACATTTACTTAAGTTGAATAGTTTTTTTACTATAAATGCAGAAGAAATATCTCAAGACTGGTGTAAACCCATTATTGTCTATGGAGTTATACAAACCTATCTTGTATGGTTTAAGGGGATCCAAGGGAAATGAATGTATCTGTTCTAAACACTTTGTTGAAGTAGCTTAATTTATATTATCCATTTCTGAGTAAATACTATACTAAATGGGGGTCAATATTTTCTTTTCTCTATGGGTTATAAATGCCATTGGAGAGAATCTAATACAATTAGGAAATTCTCTGATAACTGGCAAGCACTCAGATAATATTATAAATGATTATTCTCCTTCTTCTGTATGCAATTTGGGGGTGGTGAATGAAGCTGAAAAGAGGGGGCATGCATCTTTCATTACAACAGCTACAATTTACAACAGGAACATTATTCCTATGGTGAGGGTCTTTAGCAATACGTTTTAACAATAAACTCCTAAGATGACTGCTCCTGATCTCAGTAATGAAAGAAAAAGTTCTCCAATGAAGAACAAAAACTAGGCCTCAGAAAATTTGTTCTTACTCTCCATGATATATCCTTAACGTGGTTATACATGAAAACATATGTTCTGTGCCACATAAAGTTCTTCAGAGCTGATTCTGTACAAAACAGATAAGAGAATTCATCAACATGGGACTCGTTACTGAGATCCCTTGGCATTTATTCTTAGACCTCATGTTTACCGGTGAATGCTAACAGCTGATTGTTTGATAAAGTATTCATATACTTTGTACAATGTTATTCTCTATACCTACAATAATTAAATGGTAATGGTTAGATCATATATAGATCTGTGCTGTTACCTATTAATATATAGAATATAACCCTTGTTTCACAGCAATTATATCATAACAGTGAATCTTGGGATCATATTGTGGTTTGCCATAAACTGCAGTCAGGATTTGTTTAGAATTCTGAAGCTCAAACAACCCATGATCCTGCTCTTGAGACTCACATTGGGTAAAAAATATAACATCCCCTGCCTTTAAAATATCCACAATTCTTAATGTATATTACACCGCGCAGGACCTTTAAAAGGTCTTATTCCTCCAAAATTAGCTCTCCTAATACTGATTTGGATCTTCCATTTACAGAGTGAGGGTGAAGAGGGAACACACTCACTCGCAAAAATTCACAAAGACTGGGCATCTGTTTTTTTGTTATAAAGCTTTATTTAAATGAATGCAACAGTCATCATTCCTGGTTCTTGATGGCTGCTCTTCCATAGAAAAAAATAATAAAATGTTATGCAAAAACAACTAAAATACAGTCTCTTTGAATTCTATTTTAATCTAAAAATGCTGCAAGAGTTTAATTTTAGTGACTGATTTGAATTTATGTTATAAAATGTAGTTTCCTCCATCATTGTGTAATGAACCTTGTGACCCAGGACACTGGAAGTCTAAAATAGAAGGAAAACCTTCATGTTGTTATGACTGCATTCGATGTGCCAATGGGGAAATGTCCAACTCAACAGGCAAGCAACAAACTTCATCTGAGACTTTAGGTCTCTTTGTGATGTTCTACTGTATGTCAGTAATGGCTAACCTATGACATGCGTGTCAGAGGTGACATAGCCAAACGTTTTTGCTGACACGCGTCATGGCGCCATTCGTGTCACACTCTCATGTGGTCCCAAAGCAAATCTGCGACAATTTCCCCATTGCAAAATCTGCGACTGCAATAATTTCCCATAGCATTACTGTGACAATTTTCCCATGTCAAAACTGCAACAATTTCCCATTGTACGTCAGTTTTCAATTGTAAATCCGCTACAATTTTCCTAACATAAAGTCGCAACTGTGACAGAATTTTGACACGCAGAGCTCAAAAGGTTAGCCATCACTGTTCTATGTTATGCTATAAATACACAATGTTTATGTCTTAAAACTTCCTCCATTTTCAAAGTTCAGCCTCTTTGGTGATGTACGCAAAAGGTTCAAAGAACATTTAAAAAATGCCTAACTTGCATTTTTTTTGGCAAAATAACCCTTTACCTTGCAAATGCCCACCACAAAGTGTCTATTCTCTGAAAGTACATACCTCAGCTGTAGAGACGTACCAGGTTTATTGCTATGGATGCAGATTTGTGATCAAGGGCACCTGTGAAAATTACTCACTGATGCAGTTTTGTGAACTCAAGACCAAGAACTTCACTAGATTCTGCAAGTGGAAAAAATAAAAATGAAAATGAATGTTCAAAATAGTGTTTCTTTCAAAAAATCAACAAGTGATCTCCAAAAACCAAGATAAATCTAAATTAGCAATGTCTCCTGAACAGTATGATACCAAATATGTGTGGGTGCTTACATAGCTACAGAAAACACTCCCAAAGTAAAGTAAGTGCCGATTAACTGAATATGAGTTCTGGAGCCCAAGGGGGGAATTCAGGAACCTCCGAAGTGAGGCGCGTAGTGTTCGCCTCACTTCG
>WMED01018049.1:0-11272 GCA_019650415.1 Pipa parva | reverse complement strand
ATTATGTATTTGAAAGGATCGCTGTAATTCTTTTTAAATTGCAATCACAGATAAAGGAAATTTTAAGACAAACCTATATTTTTTGAGCTCATGGTTATATTTATGAGATGTTGTTAGTGTACTGTTATTGCTGATTTCTCATTTGTATTTGTCTACCTATTTTGTTGCAATACACTACTCTTAATAATCCTGCTTAAGCTGTTTTTTTTTTTTGTTTTTTTTTGACCAGTTGGTGCTTTTTAAAGGGGCTGACAGCAAAAATGAATATGATAAGGAAAATGGAAGTGCCCCCACTTGTTTTTGTTTTTTGCTTTAAGCAGAATAGGCAATAACTGTTTCTGCCATTTTCATCTTGAGAAGTATAATTTTCACTGACTTCTTTGTAATTACTTCCTGTTGTCTATAAATTGCAAACTGTAATAATTTTTGAAAAAATAGTTAACCTTTCTTAATGTTACCTTAGTACTTTGTATCTGGTACAATATACTATACTATACTATATTATACATGCTAAGATGAGCTGCTTCATTATTGGAAAATACCACTGAACTTAAATATGTATTAAGGTACATTCTGTTTTTTATATCAAGATTTTTGCAGTTTACATCTCATTGCTATCTCACAGGAAATAAAAGATAATGCAGGTCAGGAGTGACTAACAGTTTCCACAAGGATGAATTATTTGTAGAATAGAATAGTTTTTCTGCTGTTACTTTCTGAATAATTAAATAGATTTTTAAAAAATCATATTAATAAATATGTAAATTCCAACAAAAAACTGTCTTTATTTCATCCCACACATAAGTGATGCTCAGTAACATTTTGGTGCATTAATCTTATGCATTGTTGAATGACTTGACCTTAATGTCATTAACAGTGAAATCTTAGCAGAAGCAGACAAACCAGTGCAACCTGTAACAAGATCTACTTAAATACAATGGTGCTGGTTTGTGGAGAGTTGCTAGATGTGGCAATGATGAAGTATTTCCATCCATATACTTTCAGATGGTATAGAACTATGCATAACGGGCAGCATTTTCGGATGGGGCAAAGCTTGCAAGTACATGGCAAACATGGCTAAGAAACAGCCTGGTCAGAATTGCTAAGTGGTTTTAGGGAGTGCAAGTCTGACCAACCTAAAATATTCCAATAGACTGCACAAATCGTAATCCTAGATTCTCTGCTACTATAATCCCATGGATTATGCACTCGTGAAAATATTGGGATATGCTGAGAGTTGTAGTATTGCTACAGTTGGGGGACAGGACAAAGTATGCCTATTTCTGCTTAGAGGTCGATCAAGACACAGTAGTGCCCTAGGCAGACATGCGGTTAGTGCCCAATTGTGTTCTCAGTTGGATAGCTAAAAATATGATTTTATTTCAGGAGATTGTTAGGGTTATTTATTATAGGCGAATTCATATAGTATAGCGACTTCGCATCTGTTAACGTCACTAAGATCAGAAAGACAAGAATTCTCTTCCCCATATTCCTGATGTACAAGTGGACAGCGTAGGATGCTGTCTGATGCAATGTGTTACATAGTCAGTGGGATGCAGAGTTATGTGAAGTGAAGTGAACTCCCCAAGTAAAGGGCTGTGACGTCATCCCCACAATGTCCCAGTAACTGTATTAAGTTGTTAATAAATCCTTTTTTATGTCACCTTGTCCCTAGTTCAGTGGTGGCGAACCTAGGGCATGTACGCCGTCGCCACCACTGGTATTCCTGATTCCCCCAGCAAGCGAGCGGTCTTTCATTGCAGGCTGCGGACCTGACCTGACAGTTTTCAGGTCAGATCCGCAGCCTACTCTGAAACACTGCTTGTTCGCTGGGGAGCACTCCTCCCCCGATGCAGGCTCGATGATGTTATTCATCAGCGCCTGCACTTCGGGGGAAGGAGCTGGTAAGTGAGGTCACCTTTTTGGCATTCTGTGCCAAAAAGGTTTGCCATCGCTGCTCTAGTTTATGTCAGTTGGTTGCAGAATTTATTGTTCATTTTATTACTTTTTGTTTACGCAACATTGCAAATAGTATTTTTGTCAATTTATAGATTCTGGGTTCTGCAAGTGCATTTTATAGTGCTACAAATGTAGCGCTGTGAGTAGGGGTATGCGATATGTATCGTTCACGATAATATCGCACACCGGGATTTACCGGCACAATGCGGATGTCTTCATTCCACCACACAAAAGAGAACTGTCAGGATCTGTCCCATCCACAAAGCAGGGATATGGAGTCTATAGGACCCCAGATTTTATTTCAACCAATTTCCCCCTACTGCACCAGTTGGTATTGCCAGAGACGGCTCTGGCCCTATCTGCGCCCTAGGTGACCCCCCCTCGACCCGCGACGCCCTCCCCTGCCTGTACCGCCCCCTTTACCTCCAATACTGCTGTCCAGCCACTGCTTATTGCACGGGACACTCCCTGTGGGGTATGGGTAGTGGATGAGGGGGTGGGTACAGGTTAGTAGTTGGTTGCTTGGTTAGAGTTGAGCATTTAGCTGCTCTAATTTATTAGTGGTTGTGTATCTTTTATTATTTTTATTATTATTTATTCATTCTTATATAGCGCTACTATTTTACGCAGCGCTTTACAGAGATTCATCATTCACTTCAGTCCCTGCCCCATGGAGCTTACAATCTAGTTTCCCTATTTTGTCACACACACAGATGAAAAACTAATTAAAAAAGTAATTGCCGTTTTTCACTACAGTGCACTGTTATTACCAAATGCTTCTTTAATTTTTCCCTTTTTGTATTTTTTTGTTTTCATTTACACCTGCTGTCTTTTGAAATCAAAGAGATTTCCAAAGAACATGGTGATGAAAATGAAATTACTACTGCTCATGTAAATTGTCATTTGCATTGATTAATGCAATAATTTCTATTGCTTCCATGGAGTTTTACTCACCCTTATTTTTTTTTTGTTTGTTTGTTTTGCTTTTTACACACCAAGGGGATAATTCAGCATAGTGTGAAGTGAGCTCTGGATCCTTTGCATCACTTCACACACACTGTTATGCGCTCGCTGATGTCCTGCACGCGGACATCAGTGAACGCTTTAAAGGGATTCCAGTCTTGGTGAGACCACTCGAGTTGCTTTGCCGAGACTGGAATCCCTTTAAAGCATTCGCTGATGTCCGCATGCAGGACATCAGCGAGCGCATAACGGCATGTGTGAAGTGATGCGAAGGATCTGGAGCTCACTTCGCACTATGCTTAATTACCCCCTAAGTGTTCCTTGATGTTCATCATATTTAACATTTTGGATGAAAATTGATCCATTGTAGGACTTCAATTACCAGCTGCAAAATGGCTGTAGTCAGTTTTTTTTTCTTTTTTGTAGATACTACAAATTCTGAAAGAAATCATGACAGGGAAGGCTAATTATCAAAAGGGTTAACTTGATCGTGTTTAATGAGTTGATGCAAATAAAATTAATATTTCTGAGAAAGTATAGAGATGTTACTTTTAAAATGGGATAGTAGCTTAGTGTCTTCCAAAAAGCAGACCTTAGGAGTAACAAAGCCATATAGGTGAAGAGCAATATTTTTTTTGTTTGTTTCTTTTTTGACACCTTCTAATGTTCTTCTTCTAGTTCTTTTCCTGGTTTGATAAACTGCAGACCCAAATGGATCATGATGAAGGTGCAAAATACAGGTATTTTTCTTGTTGTCTTTTTAAATTTAATTAAAACAAATCATTCATAACCATTCAAGGCTTTGCAGACTACTAAAATTCACATTTTCTCTATTGGTCTCAAGTACCAAGAATTATATATAGTGTGCAAAAGGAATGCCTGTTCTTTTGTTGAGATAGCCTCATCAGATGAGTCAAGTTAAAAGCTATGCCTATTAACTGATTTCAGCTATTCTGTCCATAGCAATGAAGGATACGTGACATGTCAAACAAAGTGATGTTTTATGGCTTGTAACCCCTGTCACATAGATTGAGCATGTGAATGAAGTTCATTCCAGACGTGCTGGTTTAAGTGTGAGCAAGACTGAGCAACAGTGATGTCTCATGAATGAAACAGTTGGATGGAGGCTGATTACAGTTTCAGAAATTGAGAATGGTGTAAGAGTAGTCAGTGGATGGTCAATTTCTTCAGTAGTGTTAAAATAAGATAAAAAGAATGCATGACAATTTGCGCTGTGACATAATTGGGTGTGACATCCAACAACTTCCTTTTTTGAGCCAATAAAAAGAAGCTGGGAGCGATTATAAATTAAGAATAGGACACCAGAGAACTGAAAAACATAGACTGGTCTAAATGCCAGTTGCTGATTGAGATATATAGGGTTCTGAGAAACCTGATTAATCATGGAGGGACCATATGAATTCTGAAATAGATAAATTTTTTTTATGTCCACATGGCAGGCTCTTGGGGGTTAGGTTAATGGCATGCATCAATACCTGTCTGTACATCATTGCCAATGAGTTTCAAGACCTAATGGCAGCTATATATGAAGCACTGACTGGATTTTTTTAGCAGGATAATTTCCCATCCACTAAACTAAGGTGGATGGTAACTAGATCTGAAGCAAATTTAACATCTGTTAGATAAGGAAAAAGCCGCCTCTTTAAGAAGATTAGATCCACCTATCAGAAGATTCAGCACAAAGCTGTAGGAAGCACTGGGAAGCTTGTATACTTGTTTAATCTATGTCCAAATGAACATTCTGAGGGAAATCTGGATGCAATGCCATATTATAATGGGATCCCTTAATATTTGGTGTGCTTTTTTAAAAATATATTGTAAGTTCTGTAAAGTATACATTATATTCTGTTGAAACAATATATCTGAATGTACATGTGTTATTCTCATAATGTGTTTTTTTTTCGTCTTTTTTTTTTTTTTTTTTTTTTTTAACCAGAGAGATGAGGGATTACTTTTCTGGGTTTCAGGAGCAGTGTGATGCAATACTGAATGATGTAAACATGTCTCTTGAGCATTTAGAATCTCTTCAGAAACAGTATCTTTTTGTTTCAACGAAAACAGGGACCTTACATGAAGCCTGTGAGCAGCTCCTTAAAGAGCAGGTATAGATGTTTAACTACTACTTTATGTCAGTCTTGATGTGTTTAGTGAATATGCAAAGTTTGGTTGCATGGGATAACTATGTATATACTCCAGTACTAAGAAGTTCTTATTTTATATAATGTGACCTTTGCTACAGAAGGAACAGAAACTTTGGAAAGTTGTACCCTGTTTCCCCGAAATTAAGATATCCCTTGAAAATAAGATCTAGTAGCAGCTTTGCTGAATTGCTAAATATAAGGCCTCCTCCAAAAGTAAGATCTAGCAAAGTTTTTATTTGGAAGCATGCCCACCGAACAGAATACCAAAGTATGCAGCTGTGATTCTTTTTAGCCTGCCGCCGTTGTCCCTTCCTTCACCCTCCATTGCAGAGCAGCTGCATGCAGGACATGAAGGCCGTCACCTGCCTCCAATGAAGTCCGTCACCTGCCTCCAATCCCGATGTTCTCTTCCATGACCGTCACTTGTAAATGTGCAGGCAAGGCATCACGAGGCCCTTCACATGCCACCATCCCCATTATCCTCTACTGACAGATGTAGAACTGCACACAGTCTGCCCTTATCCCATCGCCTGCCACAATACCATACACTGTAAGAGTGTTCTCTGTTGAGCTCCCCCTGGTAAGATATCCCTGAAAATAAGACCTAGCGCATTTTTGGAAGCAAAAATTTATACAAGACACTCTTATTTTCAGAGAAATATAGAACATTAATCTGGTAAAAAGTAGCCATCTAAAAAAATACCTTCTACTAAGCTGAAACATCGCAGTGACAGCTTGAACTGTGCTGTCGTATCACTGCATGAAGGCAGACTTCACAGCGCTGGGGAGGATACAAGAGCCAGTGTGAAACTTTGCCCACCTACTCAAGTCTGTGGTCCAACAAAGTGTACAGGTCATCATGTTCATTGCACCCCCAATGAGAATGCTCCCCTCACCGACAAAAAAAAAAGAAGCGTGATGATGTGTGCGTTCTTTTGCATAAGTTGGCGAAGCTTCACAATGGCTCCTGTACCCTCACAAGTGTTGTGAAGTCTGACTCTGTGCAGTGATATAACCACATAGTTCAAGCTGTCACTGCGATGTTTCAGCTTAGTAGAAGATGTTGTTTTAGATGGCTAGTTTTTTCTTACTTATTTAGCACTCCTTTAATCACATCATTAGGAAACTGTAAAAAAAAAAATCAAAGAGCTTCATTAGCCCTCCCTAGGGAAAATAAAGTATATAAGTAGGTAAGTAGTGTTTTTTTTTTTCTTGCTCTTATGATAAGGTAATATCACTCTAGAGATTTGAGGAAGGTGGACAAAATAGATCCTTTATAGTTTCTGTAGAACATTTGTTTTTGTTTATCTGTGCTCTTTGTATTTTTATTCTTCTATACTGACATATTTGTTTGCCTTTTTTTTTTTCCCCCCACAGTCAGAGCTTGTTGAGCTCGCAGAAAATATCCAGCAAAAACTTTCCTATTTTAATGAATTAGAAAATATAAATACGGTGAGTAGAAGCTTACTTTGGTAAGCTTGAATCATTTTTTTTTCCTTTTTATTGCTGTTACAGGATATTATAGGAAAATCTTGCTTAAACAGCTTTTGGAGCAAAATTAAACAATTTTATAGAATGTGTTGCTTATGGACAATGACCAGTGAGGTCACTGATTTACTATTTAAAAGTGGGATGCATCCAAGGAAAGAAAACTACTAAAACAAAAACTGGAAAGTTGCAGTGAGCAGGGTCCAATGAATAGCAATGAGTTGCTGTGTCATATTTTTGACTGCGCTGATCTGTTCTATTTAAGAAAACTGGAAAACATTTTTCTTTTTGTTTTGTAAAACCCTTTAATGTACAATTACCTGTTAATAACTGTTGTATGCAATAAATACACTAACTTGATTTTCAAATTCTCAAGAACATGTGTTTACCTTTTAAAGGCATTAAAGTTTAAGGGGGTTATTCACTAAGGTGCGAATTCGACTGTCGAATTCAGAAACAGCGGATTCCCATAGCAAATCCGCTACAATTTCCCCATTGTAAAGTTGCAACAATTTTTTAATGTTAAGATTGCGACAGGTTTCACATAATAAAGTCGCGACTGCGACAATATTCTTATTATAAAGATGCGACTGCTACAGTAGCAGCCTATTGTGACTCTCTTTATCTGGCGAATTCACACCTATATGCAACAATTTACACTTTAGTGAATAACCCCCTTAGTGAACCTAATTGAGATTATGCTAGTCTTAAAGGAATATATTGTGGTGCACACCAATTCACTTCCTTAGAGGTGGTGCAAGATTTTTGGATGTTAGACAACACATCACCATATATGTAGAATATTGAAGAGAAGAATATGTACACGCGTCTTGTTTTGCAGATTCTGGTGTATAATCCTTTTATTGGTCCATAGGTGTGAGGTAAAGGTGCAGTGTTTCAGGCTGACGAAGGGTGTTTCCCATCAACAAATAGTTTTTACACATTAATGCCGCTTAAATATCATACAAAGTTACCCAAATCTACCTGTTCTGCATGCATATCAATTATCCTTCTTTAATATAATGCCCAAATTATTTATAAGATGGATGTGATAGTAAATGATATTCACATTAATAGTCATCTTTATGTATGTTAGCATGTTGTCAGTAACACCTTCTGTTTGCTGCAGAAATAAAATGCCTAACATGATCAAGCTAAATCTTTTTTTAATCTAATAGGTCCATACAACGCTTTACTTAATTTTGGGTATCCCTTTTATTTTAACCACCACAGGTGGTTTTTGAGGCGAAGGGGTTGACCATCAACATTTCATGGGGTGAACCTCCCATCACCCCTTGAGACAATGGTCACCTGTGGTAATTAAAATGCAAGGGGGAATACCCAAAATTGAGTAGAGCAGTGTGTAGTCCTATTCTTTTAACATTTTTGCTTATGGTTGTGCTTGCCAAAGCACTTTTGGATCTGTACACCTGCATATTATTACTTAACCCTAATTAAAAGGGTGGAGAGTGCTGCAAGATCAGTCTAATTAGGTAACATTATCAACCTAATCTAAACGGAACTTAATATCATCACTTTATGAAAAACAAAGGGCATTTTTAACACCTATATTTCACCCCTTGTGCCGCCCCCAGTAGAGTTATTATTAATTTATCATCACTCAGCAGTAATATACCAGTAAAAAAAGCTGCGTCTAGAGCAGCGATGGCGAACCTATGGCAAGCGTGCAGGCCGTGGACCCAACCTAACACTTTTTAGGTTGGACCCGTGGCCTACACTGAAGAAGCTCGCGCTTGCTGGGGAACGCTCCCTCCCTGATGCAGGTGCGATGATGTCACTCATCAGGACCAGGACTTTGGGGTACGGCGCTGGTGAATGATGTCACCTTTTCGGCACTTGGTGCCAAAAAGGTTCGCCGTCACTGGTCTTAGAGAGTATGCTGGAAGAAAGTACACCAGTGAGTTTCATAGAAGGAACTGCATAAATTGCCAAAAATATGTTGTTTTTTTTAAAAACAGAATGTTATCTGCTTATCAAGGCCATCCAATGTGGCATCCGTACAATTCTAGAAGTAACAATTTTATAACTCAAAGTACTGATTTGTTGCTTTTATAATATAGCCGTTTAGGCAGGTAGACAATATACTTTCAGAATATCAGGTATGGTTATGGTATATTGGTTCTTCGTTAAAGTAAAAATCCATCTTACACTTGGAATTTGTTTATACCCATTTGTGACTGACTAATCCTGTTCCTGTCCTTTTGTTTTTTGTTTCTGTTTTTTTAAAGAAACTGAATTCTCCCACATTATCTGTAAATAGTGAAGTGTTCATTCCAATGCTTTCAAAGCTGGATGACTGCATATCCTATATTTCATCACATGTAAGTTGAAGGATACCTGTAAATTTTTATTCATAAAACTGTAAATGGAAAGATGAATGCACGTCCTGTTTTCTGTTTGCTAAAGTTGTCTAATGTAGTAATTACCTTTTAATAATCTACAGAAATTACAGTTTTGGCTGAGATTTTGAGTCTGCTTAGCAGTCCTCCCAGAGATCAAAGAAAACTAAGGCTAAGTCTCATGACAAATAGTTGAATAATATGATGTTCTCAATATAGTTTGCATGCAGTTAATGACACTGAGCCTGCTAGTAATTAGCAACATTTCATTGTGTGAAAGACAGCCAGATCTCTACCAACCTTAATCTGGCCCCTTACACATATGTAAACATAAGACATATTCATTTCTTTTTTTCTACCGCTTCTTCCACTAAGAGTATAGGGCCCGGTTCACACAGGGTGTATATGTGCTGTGTATTTAGAAAGGTGGCCATACTACTAATCTTAACTATGGCTATGTTTCCATTGAAAAATTCGATCAAACAGTGTCTGTCAGTAAATATCGACCGAAAAAATCTTGCAGTATTTACTGCAAGAAACTTCTGAGATCTTGTGGGAATAAACTCGGAAAAGCGAAAACTGGAATTTTCAGAGATTATTACATTTCACTCAAAGCGACTGCACAACCACATTACAAATAAGTTTTAATGTAAATCAATGTTTCTGGGCAATAAAAATTCTTAGCTTCATATATCTTTAGGCAAAACTAACACAAAAGCATTTTTTTTTCTTAAAGTAGTTTGATTACACTTTCAGCACTAGCTTTAGGTTTTTGAAGGAGGGCACTGTAGAAAGTCAGTCAGCACGAAGCTCCTCCGAACCTGTTACACCTCGGTTGTTTTAGGGCTTAAACATCATCACATTCATTGCAGGGGCCAATGAGAACACTCCCAGCAATGAGCGTGATGATGTAGAAGCCAGGGAATGAAGAAAAATGGGCTGCATGCTGCGCAGGAAGCGTCGGGGGAAGTATCAGGAGCCAGCTAATTACAGCACAACTCATGCTGTGACTGTAATCAATCAGCTCTGTATAAGTTAATTATTTTAGCAGTTTTTTTACAACCAACCTGTGAAAGTGTTATACACTTTATACTTTGAGGTAAGGTAGGATACTTTACATCTGATAAAGTTAAACAAGCAGTAAAATATTGTTTTCAGGCATCAAGTCTCTAGCAGCTAAAGCAACCCACACAAGAAACTATTTGTCTAGCTTATCTGCCTGTTATTTACCTTTTACAGTCATGCTTAAGCATACATGTAATCACAATCTAATTTTATTATTTTGTTTTTGTTTGTTTTTTTTACAATTTCCAGCTTGTTTTATTATGTAAAATGTTCTTGTGTCTTAATGTATAATTTATTTTTCAGCCTAGCTATAAAGATTATCCTGTATATCTGGCAAAATTTAAACAATGTCTTCACAAAGCTATGCACCTTATGAAGAATTACACTGTGAACACACTACAGAACCTCACCAGCCAGCTGATTAAAAGGGTAGGTTGGGCTGCAGTGTGATTGTGATTTTCAAGCTTCATTGTATTCTTGAAACTTCTTTAGTTGAAAGGCATACTCGTGTAGGATTATGTAAATAAATATCTGTTGTAATTCAAAACCCACTCAGAAATGTTCCCATGGGTTGTTTTTGTTTTGTTTTTACAAGCATTGTATTGAATTTAAATATTTAATATATGGACTAACAGTTAATTGTATAAGACAAGCTTTCAAGAGATATACTCCCTTCTTCAGGTCAAAACAAGTACTAAAGGATACACAGTTTGTAATGAATTAACAGTATGTAAGGCAATAAAAGGAAAAAAAAAAAACAGCTAGAAGGGTGAGTAGTGAAAGTCATAAATAACAGTTAATAGAGGACAGATGTATGCTTTCTAAACACAGAATGGGAGTAAATGAATATGTATTTAGTTTTTTTTATTTTACTATTCAATAGGGGAGTATGTGTAATATAACTATACACTACAGTCATGGCCAAAAGTTTTGAGAATGACATAAATATCATATTTTCACATGATCTGCTGCCCTCTGGTTTTTATCTGTGTTTGTCAGATGTTTTTATCACATACAGAAATACAATTGCAATCATACTATGAGTAACAAACGCTTTTATTGACAGTTAGAATGAGTTAATGCAGTAAGTCAATATTTGCAGTGTTGACCCTCCTTCTTCAGGACCTCTGCAATTCTCCCTGGCATGCTCTCAATCAACTTATGGACCAAATCTTGACTGATAGCAGTCCATTCTTGCACAATCAATGCTTGTATATTGTCAGAATTTGTAGGTTTTTGTTTGTCCACCCGTCTCTTGATGATTGACCACAAGTT
>WMED01018047.1:0-12821 GCA_019650415.1 Pipa parva | reverse complement strand
TAGTTAAATTCGCTGGAAATAAAAAAAGCTTTTTTCCCTAATCTCAGTTGGTTTATGTGAAATACATTGAAAAAAACTTTATTTTATTTTCAGGGAATTTTCCTAGGCGCTTTCTTGCTATATTTTTTTGCATGTATTGGACAATAACATGGCGCTGTCCAACATGCCAAAAAACCATGTGATGAAAAAGCGTCTAGGAAATTCACTGGAAATAAAAAGTATTTTCCCCCCTAATTTCAGTTGGTTTCTGAGATACATTCAAAAAACTTTTTTTTCAGTGAATTTTCAGCATTCTAGCTAAAAATACGCTGCGCATTATACACCAGTGTGAACACTTTGTTCTCTCTGGCAGCTATTCTCAGTGAATTTTCGCTGGAGGGGTTTTTTTAAATACACTGCGCATAATATGTGCGAACCTAGCCTATATCCAATATATTTCCCCATTTGATATCGATCTGTAATGAAGGGAACCCTCATAGAAAAGAACTGTAAAGTGTTCCCCTGTTAACGATTTATTTATTTATAGATTTATTTAAATGGGGAAACATTTTTATTGATCCTTTCTAAATCAGGGGAATCGAAAAGTACAAGGAAATAAAAATTTATAGTGAAGGAGGGTGAAATCAACTAATATGGTCAAAAAGGTCTTAGTAGATATGCCTAAGTGTAGCATTGGAAGCCCACATGGGTATGTAAATACAACTTTTATTAAAGAGTTAGGGGGGAATTCAGGAACCTCCGAAGTGAGGCGCGTAGTGTTCGCCTCACTTCGGAACAACTGACATGTGCATGCTGATGTCCGCATGCAGGACATCAGCATGCGCATGTCACTTGTTCCGAAGTGAGGCGAACACTACGCACCTCACTTCGGAGGTTCCTGAATTCCCCCCTTAATGAGGGCCTGCTGAGACCATAAGCACTGACAAGAGACCTATACACCCAAGTGTTACAATGACTACATGTGGCCTCGGGGTTATTCACTAAAGTCCAAATTGTTGCGTACAGTTGCAATAGGCTGCTACTGCCGCAGTCGCGTCTTTATAATCAGAATATTGTTGCAGTTGCGCCTTTATTATGGGAAAATTGTCGCAATATTAACATTAAAAAATTGTCGCAACTTTACAATGGGGAAATTGTCGCGGATTTGCTATGGGAATCCGCTGTTTGAAGGGGTAAATCACTAAGGTGCAAATTCAACTGTTGAATTCGCAAACAGCTGATTCCCACTGTAAATCTGCTACAATTTCCCCATTGTAATTTTTTAATGTTAAGATTGCAACAGGAGCAGCCTATTGCGACTGATTTTATCTGGCGAATTCACACCTATCTTCAACAATTCAGACTTTAGTGAATAACCCCCTGAGAATTCAACAGTTGAATTCGCACCTTAGTGAATAACCCCCAAGTCTGTCTCATCTACATTTCTAACAGCTTGAAATTCAATTCCCATTATGTCCCATAGCAGAGATAGTCTCTGTTCATGATAGACAAACCTATCTGCAACATAATAAAGTGTTAACCACTGCACCAACCTCCAGGGAAGATAGACATGCTATGACTTGGCCTTTAAGTGACCCAGGAGTGTATGATCCAATCCGGATATAAATACACCATCCACAGGCAGGAGGGTGCTGATCTCTGGAGCTGTAATCTAAATTCATCTTTACAATCCAAGAGAGTAACCAGACTGGCTGAATGCTGTGTTCCAGTGGGGGATAAAGTTTAGACTGTATGTGTATATGAGTGATATAATAAGGAAAACTAAGTTATCTTTAGGTTTTCATGACTCCCTTTTCCTATTCACCACCTTTCTCTTTCCTGGTATTCTATTTATTTAGATAGATGACCTTTTTTATGTTTTTACCCTGTATGTAAATAAATACCTTTGAAAGATCCAGCTGTGTATCATTTTTAAGTGTTTAGAAAAACCTGGCAAATTCTACATGTAGATTCCTAGAGTGAGCCCTGGCAACAGTCTGGCTCAGAGTGGAAATCCAGTGAATTCCTTGTGAATGTTCCAGCCTTGTATTTCATTATCACACACGGTGTATCACTCGTGTCTACTGTCATGTAATGACACGTGTTTCTGAGATGCTCCAGCAAATGCAAATATAAAAGATTATTGCTTTTGGTAAAACAATATTTCATTGTGTAGTCTCTGCCCAAATGTCTGTTTCCTTTAGATTACTGTATTCTGGACATTTCAATGCGAGATCATTTCAAATGTGCTTTCTACAGGGTAAGGAATGCAATTTCAAGTATCACCTTAGCAGCCAAATTGCCTAGAAACAGTCCTGCTTGAAAAGCATTGGTCGTCAGCTGCCTTTAAGTAATGCATCAGACTTGCAGTCAAATTTAAGTTGGAGCTCTGACTAATCAGATCTAGTTCTTCGCTACACACATGGGGAAATCATGACATCATTTAGTGGATTCTAGCATACTGTCCAGAGGCTGCAAAATAGGTTCAATGACATTTCCACTGGAATTATTGCAGAGATAAACCTCTACCTCTTTAATTCTACAAACAAAAACGGCCTTTGAAATGTAATACCTTCCAAGGGCTTGGGAATTAGTCATGTGAGTAGCTTTAGTTGCCTTCTTCTGGTCAATTATAATAGTGTAAGCTTAGGTTTAGTCCAGTCTCGGCTTTCTTGCAGTAGATTTTGTCCACAGACTTCTTTGATTTTTGCTTCATTGATTTCTGTTTAGACAAGTTTCCCAGTACCTGAAGAGAAGAATCCTCAGTGTACCATATGATGGCCACCATTACTCTATGAATTGATTACGTCATTTGGGTGTATAATGTAGCCTAAAGCATTCAGTTAACCTCTCACATTCAAATAGTCTGGGTTTTGCTCATAAGGAGTGGACGATTCTTGGTACAGCTTGGAGTTTGCTTGCATCCTGCTAATGCATTACAAAATGATACGGTTCACCAAACCCCTGGAGATCTGAAGTGGAGAAGGGGGTAGTTCTGGAGGGCAGTAGTTAGAGCCATATTAGACACTAGTGACACATGGTGACTGGAGCCATTTAAAAAGTGTTGGGCAGTTGGGTAGGTGTGCTTCATGTTTAGTTCAGCTGATCCAGGTCTCTGCTAGTGTTCCCAAGTAAGTCTATTTCAGCTGCCACTAGGGCCAAAACCTGGGAGTCCCTACCAGCAACGGCTTTACCCCTGTGTGGGGGCTAAGAGTGAAGACCATAGGTGTACGCAGGCATTTCATTAGGGTCTGCCCCTAAAGAAAAAATCTTAAGGCTAGGTTCACACTGGCATTTTTATATGCGGTGTATCATCCTGCATGCTGCCATTAGGGTGTGCCCAGGCACAACCTGTGTGCACGCCTATGATGAAGACCATGGGTCTCCTAAGACTCCACATTAACTAGTTTCAATCCCATTGTGGTAAAGAGGATTCACATAACCCGTTTAGTATGCCTTAGCTCCTTAGCTTTTTACAAGGCGTAATAATTTTACAGAGCATCTTAGCAGCTCAAGAGGTGCACAGTTCCTATACACTGCCTAATACACCTTAGCTCAAGAGTCAAAACCATGACCAGTTATTCCTTAGCTTCTCTAGAGGTGTACAGGTCCTGTAATCCCCTAATAACCCTGCTCATGATCTGATGCAAACAGAATACCTGAAGGCTGCACAATACCTTTGTATAAATTATCTCAGTGGTTACAGAAAGAATTGATTGTTTTGCTATCAAACAGTATTGAGTTTATATTATAAAGTCTGAATTGTTGCGTAAAGATGCAAATTCACCAGCTAAAGACAGTCGCAATAGACGGCTACTGTGCAGTCACGACTTAAACATGGGAATATTATCGCAACCGCGGATTTGCTATGGGAATCCACTGTTTGAGAATTCAACTGTTGAATTCTGACTTTAGTCAATAATCCCCTAAATGTCTCTGTAAAGGAAAGCTTTTTTAAGCAATTGTCTCTCAAATTTCTCTTAGAAGTTTATCGTGGTCTCAAAATATATGTACCAGATATGAAAGACAAGAGAAACTGGAAATTACTATGGGAGAATTATAGAACGAGAATTTGTTTATGTCTCACTAGAAAGAAAGCCCTAAATTTAAAGTGGAACTATCAGGTCCACTTAATAGCCTGTTTTTAAGAAGTAGGGAGTTATTTTAGCTGAATGCAAAAGTACTTAGCTAAGACTGCAGTAATAGAAGTGAACTCCCTGCTTCTTTTCTCCCTCCTGATGCCCGACTTGAATTTTGAGCTAGAGGGGCAGATCTAAAGGGAAGATTGACATTATAACTCCTCCAATCAGATCCCAGAAAGATTGTAATTTAAGGGATATGGATATGAGGAGCTATAATGTCAATCTTCCCTTTAGCCCTAACCCTCCAACTCCAGAAAAGAAGCAGGGAGTTTGCTTTTTTTACTGGAGTTAAAGCATTCAGCTAAGACAACTCCTTGCTTCTTAAAGCAGGGTTTTTAAGTGAACCTGACAGGTCCTCTTTAAGAGGCCTGCACAAGAGCCCCAATGCAAATGCAGAAGCCCCTAGTTTAAGAAGAAGCTCATAGCAGTTTCAGGCTAAGGTTAGGTTCACACTAGCGTATTATGCATAGCGCACACACGCTAGTGTGAAAAAAAAATACAGCTCAATGAAAGCCAATAGTACTTACTTAGTTCCGGACACACTAGCATATGATGCGCATACGCTGGGTCCAGAACGCTGTGTGTTGCATTAGGACTTAGTCGCACTTAGGAAGTGCTGTGAACACTGAGAAATCATTCACACTGTCGCTGGTAAGTACAAAAGACAAATATACTCTGCGTATTTTTTTTTTCACACTAGCTTATTATACGCTGTGCATAATACGCTAGTGTGAATCTAGCCTAAAATGTAGGATCAGGTTTCTCTGTGTTTTATATCACTGACTGCTCATTTACTGTCGTTGTAAATCAGACTACTGGTATAACATTAGCGAGTGACATGGGGACTTTAAGTTTCTTCCCTATGCCCATGTGTCTAACTGATACTGTAGCTTGTAGTGATGTTTTGCTTTTAGAGTTAATGACCACATCATAATCTAAAATGGATAAGGTGGAAATAGGGCCAGGTTTAGGTGGACAAAATAATCGATTGTAGAAAGATTTAATTTGAAATAGTGCTGAGCATTCCAAAAAGGAATTCATGGGAAACGGAAATTTGAATCTGGATTTCAGCTGTTAGTGCAGTAGGGAATAAGTGATACTGACAACCAAATGTTCTGATAACATCACCCAAAGAAAAAGCATAGAAATAGGACAGGATGGAACCGAGCACAAAGTGGACACAAAGATTAACAAAGTCTTGGGGAGAGAGTAAAGCTGTTAGTGCATAGGAGGGTGTGGGTGCAGTATGGTGTACATAGTGGAATACAGATGTTAGGGATCTGATTTATTTTGGTTTATGGGATTACTGGTACAGGTTTGTGGAATTTGGTTTTAGTGACCCCAATCCAATTACCGTTATTCTTAAATATTTTGATCCATCTATATTTCATCCATAAGATTAAGGGGGTAATTCACCAAAGAGCAAACTTACCCTGCGATCGTTCACTTCAGTATGCATATCCTGTTATGCGCTCACTGATGTCCTGCACCCGGACATTAGCGAATGCTTTAAAGGGATTCCAGTCTCATGAGGCGTCTCGAATAGACTGAAATCCCTTTAAAGCATTCGCTGATGTGTGCATGCAGGACATCAGCGAGCGCATAACAGGATATGAGTACTGAAGCGAACGATCGCAGGGTAAGTTCACTCTTTGGTGAATTACACCCCAATTCATTAGTTTGGTGGTGTTACGATCAGTTATGTACGATATGTAGAATGAGTATAAGTCTATATACCAATACCACATTATTAACATAATTAACTTAATTTTGTTTTCTCCAAAATTCCTACAATGCATCTTATCATCATACTTCTGACTTTCTATTCCCAGTGGCCCTGTTAAATAGTCTACACCAACCTTTACTATCACCACTGCAGAGTGAATCACCTCTAATACTTTAACCCACTCATTTAAGACCTAAGATGTCTTTGGAATTTGTGCTCTGATTTAGGGACATGCGAAATGTCAGAGGAATACAAAGCAAAAAGTCAGTAATTCCAGTTAACAACCTAAACTCCGATGACTCAGTTCATGTTTATGAGACTTGCTTTAACCGAGCAAATCTTACTCATGTTTTATCTATCTGTCACCAACAGGCTGTAGAAATGCCAGAAACCATTTCTGAGAAACCCGAATATAAGAGCAGATTTTGGGGGTTATTCATGAAAGGTCAAATAGTCGTGTAAAGGTGTTAATTCATATTTATTCACCACTTTCATCATGTGAAGGTGTTAATTCAAATTTATTTACCACTTTCCCATATTTGAGTATTCAGCAATTTGCAACGTGCCAAATTCAGGATTTATTGAACGGCTTATACGACATTCCCAGACTTAAGGAGCACTTCGCATTACTTTGCATGCACGGGCACGGGTAATTCAACTAATTCATCAAGCATTCTGTCTGTCGCAGTAGCAGATTCTGCAAGGCATACTGTGTCGCATTGGGGGCTGGTGGCAGGACTCCTTCTCTCCGACTGACTTTGCTACACTACGCAAGAAACAGCTACTGATGCAGTTGCATTGGAATCCTCTGTTTAGTGAATGAGGAGTAGAGAATCGGAGTGTAGTGATAAGAATTCACTTCAACAGTCAATTTCTCACTTTGATAAATATATATATATATATACTGTATATATATATATATATATATATATATATATATCTAGACGATAGTTTACACCTTTATTTCTAGCCACTATTGAAATATTCACACTTGCATGCAGGTAACATTTATTTTAGTAAAACCCTGCACATCTTTACTGGTTCAACCATTCAACCATTCTAACCATTTGCTTCCTTACAGCTCTTGTTATTTTAAATATGTCTCCAGTAAAAAGAAAGATATGGTCACTCAATTGTAAAGACTATAAATTACTAAATACAAAGAATTCAAATGATAGAAGTTCCAGTCCTCCAAAAACCAACAGGGTCAGATCAGACCCTATAAGACAAAAATTACAGGTAACTTTGTATGATCTTTAGAATTATGAAAAAACTCCATAGGTGTCAGTATTATTTTAATACTTCTTTTAAACAGCTTCCAAGTGAACACTGCATGAATTTCTTTTTATATGCCTCTGATAAAGTTATACTGAAACAATTCCATATTGAAGTTTGTGACCACCTGCTTTGATTAGAATATTCAGTCACCTGTAGCTGATTGGACAAAATGCCAAGAGTAGAAACCAATCAGATGCGTGCAAACTGTCTCTGCAAAGACAAAGGGGCAGGATTTAAAGAGGGAAAATGGAATAATTTCTAAACAGACAATATAAAAACTTTATTTATTAAACTCGGAAATATCGCTCTGGATCTTTCCAAGTTTACCTAGTGAGATCTCGCATTGTTCTAGCGAGATTTTTTTTCTATTTTTCGAGATTGAGTTTTTCAATCTCGATTTTTGAATTTTTTCAATAGTCAGGTAGCCATACTTTACATTAGTAACATGACTACCTTTCCATCGAAAAATTGTAAAAAAAACTCGATCTCAAAAAATTGAGAAAATCACAAGAGAACAATGCGAGTTCGACTGTCGAATTCGCACCTTAGTTAATAACCCCCATTATTTCCTAAGGAGATGGTTTTGAAAAGTTTTCTAAGTCCCTGTCGGAAAGATCAGAGATATTGATATGGGTCAAAAAGGAGCTCCATTGAAAGTAATGCAATGTGTAGCGGTGTTAAAGCATCAATATTTATCAATATCAATCTTTTTCGATATCTATAAATTTTATTCGCCACTACATAAACTGTCAAAAGAAAAAAATTGTGATAAAACAGCGTAAAGGGTATGGCAGCAAATAGGTCGAAATGACCTTTATAAATGTCCCCCTTATAAGCCTTCTTTCATAGACACTGACCTGGCTTATCACACCTCATACCCCACACTAATTATCTCTGTCCTTTTTCCACTCTGCATCCCGCAGATAAAACATATCAATTTTAACGGTCGGAATTTCAATTTAATCTGATAAAAGGTGCAACTGATTATCTGACTACCATGTAACTCTTGCAGCAGGCTCTGATGATGAAGTGTGCCTATAATCATACTATGGGCCACATTCTCAAAAGATTGAATTCGCCTGTTGAATTCACCTTGCTACAATTCAAGTCGCACTGCCAAGATAATTGCACACTCACTTCTCACTATTGACTAAGTGGAGAATATACTTGTCGAACATGCGGACAGCAGCAATCACTGTCACTTGCGTAGTGTAGCATAGTCAGGAGGATAGAAATAGGATGAGGAGTCATGCGGAGTGGGGAGAATTCGAAAAGTGAAGGTCAGTGACGTTAGTCTCATCATATCCCACTAACTGTATTCTGTGAATATTTTATCTATTTCTATGTCACCTTGTCCATAGGTCATGTTGTAACTTAGTCGCAGTCGCCATTGTCACTTTTGAATGAATAGTCGACTTACGCAACACTGGAGCCCTGCCATCAACCCCCTAAATCGCCAGTCTTAAGTGATGAAGTCAAACAGGTGAATTTGGAGCAGTTCACCTAGTCCAGGGGTCAGCAAAGTTAAATGAGGAGGGAGCCATTTCGTCCCCTCCTCCAGCGGTGACTATTTTTTAGTGAGCCATAAAGGGGGAGGAGCGCACTTCTCCAGACCACATGACCTGCCGACAGCCAATCAGAAGAGGCGTCGGAGGTCAAGGGTGGGGCTTCGGAGGTGCACTCTGAGCCACTACAACACAGCTAAAGAGCCGCACATTGCTGACCTAGTCGCATTTGCACCTTCACACCACTCCTCTGCTTTGTCAATAGTAGAAGTAACTGTGCATGTGCATGCAAAGGGATGTGAAGAACTCCCTAAGACTGCAAATATTTTAGACACCCAAATTAGTCGCGTATTCGCCACTTTGCAGAGTTTGCTCAATAGGAGAACAAAGGGAAGTGGAGAATAGATGCAAACTGGGAGCTCTACGTGGCTATTCAGACTTGTCAGAATGTGGCCCTCTATGCTTTATATAAACACATATATAGGCAAGATCATTTTAGCAGATTTTGGGGTCAACCTCATTCATCAGCCAAAAAATATACATCTTTTTATATAAGATAGATGCTGGTCTGGGGGCTAGTGTGAGATGTGTACATCAGTAGGCATTTAAAGGATTAAAGGGGTACTGATGCAAGCTGGGTTTGTCTCACCCTATAAGCTGGGTTTGTCTCACCGTGGTGCCGTGAGAGGAAGCCCAAGTGTGGGCGAAACGCGTCCGGCAGCACCCTACTTGTGACCTGGCCGTCCGAATTTTGCCTTACTAAGCTCCTGTACTTATGAGTTGGGCTTATTGATCCTGCTACACTGCTTTTTCGGACCTATTCACAGTTCCTTCAGACGCTCATTTAGGATTTCTGACCTTGCACAGCATTTACACACAGGTTTTTGACTGACTTATTTTTGAATCCTTTCAGCTTGTCTGTCTGTACTTCTACCACTGGCCATGTCCGCAGGGTTCCTTTGTTTTTAATATGTTTTGTACAGTCATTTCCTTCCATTTACTACATTCACATTATTGATTGTTAATAAATTTTGATTTTTACAGTGTGCACCCCGATTCAGGAGTCCTGTTTTCCTTTTGCTCCAATTGTGTTCATTTACTCCTGTGGTTGCACCTGATTGAAATTTATACTTATTTAGTTTGTGCTCACTACCAATATATCCTATTCATGTTTATACATTGTTGCACTTAGTGTCTGTTTTTGGATTCTTTGTTTTTTTATGTAGCTGTGTTAGTGTAAAGTCATGACTGTGAAAATACTCACATTATAATGGAGTAACACAGAATGTAACTGAGTAAAAGTAGCGTTACTCTCACCACAGATTTACTCAAGTAAAAGTAAGAGTTGTTCACATTTATACTACTCTCAGGAGTAAAATGTTTCCAAAAAACTACTTGAGTAAATGTAACTGAGTAAAAGTAACTAGATACTACCCACCTCTGCTGAATACCATGGTGGTGGTATTCAAAGCTTTGCTTTGTTGCTAGCGCACTGGCCCAGAGTAAGAGATGTACCTCCCAAATAGGAGCCACCTCTCCAACATTTTCTTGCTCAGGTACCTCTGCCTTTGCCTTGATATTCTGCATATTCACAGTGAATCTGTGCAATAATTAAAATTCTATCACTTGGTGGATGTGCTGCCCCAGCTAAGTCTCCCAACAGGGATCCATTTATTTTACGTTGTATTTAATGTTTTATCTGTTGCATTCCATGCTTATAATGCTTTGCTGCCACCTAGTGGCCATTGTTATGTTTGTTTAGGTAAGCTATTAATAATATAGCCCATATGCCTTTCTTTTTCCAACTATAAAAAAAGAAACTCGAAATTCAGTCTTGAGCCTTATACACAGGCTGAAACGTTGATCGGTCTATATATAATTTTTTTTGTGTGTGTACCAGCTCCTCCTGGAATTTGCTAATATATATATATATATATATATATATATATATATATAGTAAGCTCCTTGGGGTAGGGACCTCCAACCTCTTGTGTCAATCACAAACTAGCACTTAATTTGATGTATCCTTGTAATATTTTACTTGTATTGTTTAATGCACTTTTCTCTTGTTTGTATTGTACTTGTATGGCTGAATTGTACAGCGCTGCGTAAATTTGTGGCGCTTTATAAATAAAATTATACATACATACATACAGTATATAAGTACTGAAATACTTAGTGAACATGACCACTCTATCCTACTATATCTATATATTTCATTTCAAAAGAATCAGTTTTTTTAGGTTAAAACTGAGTTAGGCAGTGAAAACTATAAATTCAAAGTGAACAACACAGTGAGTATATTCATTTTGACTAGATACATTTTTAAAATAAATGGTGCTTTAACAGATTATCAGAGAATATTTCAGTTTGTTTGCAGATTCCCATTTATCGCAGAGATTTTCCATTTAGCTGGATACTGACTCACTACAGTGTCTGACAGCTCTTACTGTCCTATCAATAAGTGTTATTTTTGCATCAAGAAATCTGCTTAGTTAGGGCAGAGGTCTCAATTCGCACTTCGTTATGTTAACCACAGAAAGGCATGACATGCCCTTTTCTTACTGCACATGCAGGCTATATTATCAAAAACAATGGGATGTAATCTAATGTCTCACTAATGTTTTCTTCCTGCGAGCATGTCGGTTAACAGCAACATTATTTAAGTGCATTCTTGGTAACTACTGCAAATTCACTGTGTTTACAATGCAATTTAAGTCAGAACTGATTTTAGGAGAAAAAAGAAAATAATGAAAATAACACATCTAACTGATATTAAAAAGGTAATGAATCCAGTTCCAATGTGGTTTCAATGCAAGTCTATAAGATTGCCTTATGAAATAATGGGATCCCATTGCATGAGCGCAGCTGGATCTACTGCAAAATGTTTTTATGAAAGAAGAGTCACAGTTAGAAGATTTCCAAAATTATTAAATTAATTTCCATATTGTCCTGGCAAAGCAATGTTTGCATTTTGTAGGGTTAAAGGGGACCTAAAGATATAAAATAAAAAAGACTTATTAAAAAAAAACTCACCTCACTACAGTCCCAGCATGAACTGTGCTGTAATTACCCGGCACCCGATGCTTCTTCAAAGTGAAGCTCCTCCCACTTGGTTGAATCAGCAGCCCAAATGGTTGAACCATTATTACGTTCATTGCAGGGACCAATGAGAATGTTCCCCGCAATGAGCTTGATGATGTATGAGGCCAGTGAACCAAGTGGGAGGAGCCTGCACGCTGTGAAGAAGCATCATGTGTTGGGTAATTACAGCAGAGTTTGTGCTGTGACTGTAACGATTTGTCTCAATATAAGGTGAGTTTTTTAATAAGTTTTTTTTTTTTTACATTTTATACCTTTAGGTCCCCTTTAATGAAAATTTAATCAGTTTATAATTTAAAAAATATATAAAAGTAATACTGGGGACATTATTTAATGCTGTTCTTTTAAAGCGCGGTGCTATTTTTTCACTGGGATGGGTAATTCACTGCAAATAATTTCATGTGTCACAAGCAGTAAAAGGTAACTTTATGCATCACAAGGGAATTCAACCTGAAGATTGTTTAGGTTTAAACTAATGCAAAGAGATTAGTAAGCATGTCTACATGTACAGTAGCCCTATGAGACTAGTGATCCATGCACGTGTCAGCAGCATGGCTTCATATTTGTCTTTACTCACATGCTCAATGTGCCTTTCCCCTCATTGGTTGTACTAATTAAAGGAATAGTTCAAAGGGCAAAAAAAAAACCCCAAAACAATAGAAACATTGCATAAGTGCAAATAATTATAAAACAAATAAATAGTAAGCTCTTACTTTGTAAAATAAGCATTTGTCCTTCTGAGCTGCTTAAAGAACTAAAAATAAAAAATAAAAGACTTATTACCTCATAGTAAGTTGAATCGTTGCAGCCACAGCTTGAACTGAGCTGTATTTTCACTGCACCGATAATTGAGGGGAGCATTCTCATTGGCCTCGGTGCAGTGAAAATACAGCTCAGTTCAAGCTGTGGCTGCAACGATTCAACTTACTATGAGGTATGGATTTAATGTCTTTTTTATTTTATAGCTTCTACTTTAAGCTTTCACCACCCAAAAGCGGTGCTAATACCTTCCTGGAGCCACTATGGTGTGGCTATCCTCCACAGCTTCCTCCAAGGCTATCCTCCACAGCTTCCTCCAAGGCTATCCTC
>WMED01018046.1:0-12822 GCA_019650415.1 Pipa parva | reverse complement strand
AGGTTTGGGAAAATCTGGAATTGGATCTCGAGGTCTTGGGTAGTCTGGATCTCGAGGTTTGGGAAAATCTGGAAATGGATCTCGAGGTCTTGGGTAGTCTGGATCTCGAGGTTTTGGCAAATCTGGAAATGGATCTCGAGGTTTGGGAAAATCTGGAATTGGATCTCGAGGTCTGGGGAAGTCTGGATCTCGAGGATTGGGAAAATATGGAATTGGATCTTGAGGTCTTGGGTAGTCTGGATCTCGAGGTTTTGGTAAATTTGGAATTGGATCTCGGGGAGGTTGGGGAAAAGGATATATTGGGATGGGAGGATCTATTAAAGGAGGAAAAGGTTTCCACATAATGAGAGGTTTTTCTGGAACACGGGTTGTAGGCACTGGTACTTCCTTTTCTAAAAGAAAATAAAGGTAGTATAATATCATCACTGTAAATAACTGATGTGGAATACACATAATAAACCATTGCATAGTTACATATATGTGCATACAGGAGCATAGATAGATACACACATACATGCATACAGTGTATGTAGAAACATACACACAGTCAGGATGGTTGATTGCATAAGCTCGTACAAAATTCCAGGACTATTATTTTCAAATGATCATGAGATAATACAAAGTCGGGAATTTGTGTCAAATTCTCCACAAAATAAAAGTATTTATAAATAAAAATAACACTGTTGATAAAGAAGAGGCAGAATTTTTGGAAGTGAGAAATAACGAATGAATCCATATATGCACTTGCGCCATTTTTTTCATTTGTTGTTGTTGTTACTATGATAAGTATATAAGTTATAACACATGAAGGACTTTCATTATTTTCAAAGAGGAAGATCAATATTCAGAAAATATATCACTGTTCAGTTTATATTCACGTCCTTACAGGAGTCACCTCTTTCTCACCTATTACATGAGAAGAAGCGGCACTGGCAACTCAAGGTAGTGATTTCATAGCAATGCATTAGAATTCTGATCGTTCACTCAGAAATTGGAGATGTGCAGTCTTGGAAAAATGTTGGCCATCTGGGAAATGCTTATTGACTTTTCAGCATTCTTAAACCTTTGCTAATGGAACCTTTGACTAGAGATTCTTACTGATATGCTGTGTTTCATATAAATGACAATGGATTGGTTTTGGTAAAAAACAAAACAAAACACAGGGCTATAAACAGCGAATCTTGTTAGAATTTTGATCTCCCCCTGCCCAAATAAGTGCATGTGAAAATCCCCCATGGAAACCAAAAGAAAGGGAAAAACATTAGTAAGTGATAAGCCAAATAAATAGGGAAGAGACAAATGTGCAAGAAAGGGGGAACGTGAAAACAAAAGTAAGAAGGAGAGGAGTCAGAAAGTGTGAGGATACTAGAAAAACTAAGAAGGGAGAGGGAAGGCGAAAACACAGATTACAACAAGCATGAACTCGTAGCTAAATGGGGAGAGGGGAGAGAAATTAAAGAAACAGAAGGAAAATACAGTAGGAAAGTTTAGGGAAAATGTTGTTTAGGAGAACAGGAGGAACATGAACAGAAAGTATAGGACCAGGGCAAGGATTATGTGAGTGGACAGTGAAAGGTGGGTGCCCACCTAGTTCCCAGTGGCCCTTAAGTTTTATGTTACTAGGAATTAGTTAACTCTTATCACTAGGAATTAGTTAACTCTTATCACAAGCTCGTAAAAATACAGCCTCCTGATAAATAAAGGAGTATTCTGCCTACCTGCAGGTTTAGGTGCCTTTGGTGGTTCAGGTTTCAAAGCTGGAAGTAGTAAAATATAACATGAAAAATGATAGTACATAATTTGTTCATTAAAGAAGAACAAAAATGCGACATAGTCCCTTATTAAACCTATAGGTCTGATAAGAAAGAAAACAATACAGTTTAAATCTCTGAACTCTGGTCTCACCATTAAGAAGTTATGAACTCCTGCATTGCATTGTTCCCTAACATAACAAGGCATCCATTTTACTGTATTAGACACGCCCCCTCCGTCTCCCAGACATTCACACACTAGTGTCTGAGGCACAGTTTCCTGGGAGCAACAGTGAATAAGAGAAATATCAGAACATCCATGGGAACAGTACCACAAGGTAAATTTCAAAGGATAGAGGCCCTTGGTGGAGACAACTTTCTGACCCCAGCTATTAGTGAACTGGACAGGGCTGCTTCTGTTTAAAGTGTAGTAGAGGCATGAATAGCATTTTAAGCTGGTAACTAGCTCTGCCAAATAAAAGTCAATGAATGGGTATCATCCAAAAACTTTGGTGGGTATCCACCTCTCAGAGAGGCAGGCAGGGTGTCTAGGCTAAGGCAATCAGCAGGCAGGTTGTTTGTTAACCGATCCATGCTTGAATCCACCGCTATGATCTCCTAAATTTCATATTTACCCATCTACCCTGAAATTTAAATTTTCTTGTTCAGAGGAGGTATTTTATTTCCTCATAAAAGTTATATAAAAATGTCAAAATGGAAATTGATTTGTACAAAATGTTGTCTTCCCTATCTGTGCCTCGATCCTGAGAGAGAAACTTAGATCTCTAAGGGCTACTGCCTTGGGGCTAAAACTCACACCCTGTAGAACAAAAAAAAAAAAAAAAAACTGAAAATGTCCACTGCTACAAGATGCTCCATGAGCTGGTTTGAGCCTCATTAAAAAACACCTGAGAAAGGGTGTGGAGAGGAATAGATTTTTACGGTCAGGTCCACATAAATGTGGAATAAAACCACTGAGAAATCTGAACCAGAAGGCCAAAGTTCTCCTTTCATTAAGAAGTAAAACATAAGGCTGCATTGCACTTGTGCACTTGGTTTTTTACAATATGCCTTTAAATAAAATAGGGGTACATTTATACATCTATGCATAGACTGTGGTATTTTTTGCATTCTTTACTAACAACAATTGCTAACAAGATTATTTAAGTTTATCTGATTGTATCTTTTTTGCTCCCATTCTTGCCTTCACTTTTCTGTGACTTTTATACAACATATATCACATTTTATATCATCATGTGTTTCTAAACTGCTACTCCCAGGATTCCAAGCTAAAGGAAGAAGATGAAGAACTAGAAAATAAAGGCAAACTTAGTCTTCTTACCTGCAGGTTTTAGTGGTTCTGGTAGTTTGGGCAATGGAGGTTTTACAGGTGGCACTATTAAGACACCTAAAATGGAAGAAAGCAGAATAATAAACTGTATAACTTTATTGCAAATACATGACTTATAACATTCCATAGTACTATGATATTTACTTTCACAGATTAATGCTTCCTACAAATACAAAATAACTTATTACACGTGATGAATAAATGATATCCCACTAGAATTGTTACATCAACATATAATCAAGAAATCCTGAGGTCTCACTTCAAATGTAAGCAACATTGTAACACAGACTATGTTAAAGCACTTGACTAAAAAGGTCACATCTCCTTTAGTTTTATTCTTTCAATTCAAAAACATTTTCAGTATATCCAGTGGGGTCCAAATGTCCAAACATATTCACGTTTTATTTGTGGTTTTTAGGGGAAAGTTGAATCTTTAAATGAATTTTAAAATTTCTTAGTATTTGGTATGTTCCCCTTTATGACCACATGAGGTAATTCTCAGATGGACTCAACATACCATTTTATACATAAAGTGACACTGAAAGGACATTGTAAAAGAAAACAAACTACCCATACCCGATTGATATGTCTAAGGATTGACTGTATTATGGTGAATACTTCAGAAGAACTGGAAAAGGAGAGTGAGGTGTAAGACAAAAACAATTGTTCTGGCTTCTAGTTTTTCCCCCTTTAATTCTAAAGTGAAATAGATTGAAGGAGTTATATAGTATTCCATCAATAATGTTAAAAATCCTGTGTTCCTCCACCCCAAGCACATCAAGAAATCCATTATTTATAGTCAAGCTCTGATGCTGCGGACCGAGACAGACATCTAGATCAACTCAGACAAGATTTCATCAGACAAGGTTACAGCCCCAGGAATACAGACAACCAAATTAGAAGAACCACTGCCATACCTAGAAATGAGCTCCTTATATAACAAGCACCTGCCAGAAAAATTCAGGACACCCCTTGTGGTTACCTACAATCCTGATATGGAGGTCCTGCGCAAAATTATGGAGGAGTTCCATCCCATACTTCATAGGGATGAGAGGTTACAAAGAATATTCATAGAACCCTCTCTCCTGGCATAGAGACAACCGCCCAACCTAAAACAACTTATAGTGCGGAGTGCACTTAACACTACCAACACCTACAGTATGGCACATTTCATTGTCAACAAAAAAGATGTGCAACCTGCTCGTACATTTACCCTACAGACAGGGTACCCATATCCCTCCTACAAGGTGAGTAGAATGTTCAGGGTCAGGGGCGGTCCTGGCCCTTTTTGTGCCCTGGGCCTCCCCCCCAAACGTTTTATGCGGAACTAAGTCCTGGATTACTATTTCACTGTGTTACATACCTGTCCCACGCTCCTGTGGCGTCCTCTCCTCCTCATGCCGTCACGGCTTTAAAGGACAGGCGTCGTTGCTTAGCAATGACACCAGCCCCTCCCCTGCAGCCGGCGGGGAGTTTAAAAGTTGGCTTCTCAGGCAGTGCGTTGCCTGAGTATTGTTTGTCTCTGTACTAGGTCTCTGTTAGTTTGCTACATTATTAATTTAAGTTCTGATACCTGTTCCTGTGCAAATTCAACCATTAACCTGTTCCTGTGCTAATTCAGCCATTAACCTGTTCCTGCACTAATTCAGCCATTAACCTGTTCCTGTGCTAATTCAGCCATTACCCAGTATCCTGTGCTAATTCAGCCATTAACCTGTTCCTGTGCTAATTCAGCCATTACCCAGTATCCTGTGTCTGTTCCAGTCATCCTGTGCTTGCTTCAGCCATTACCCAGAATCCTACACTCGTATTCCTGAGCCTGCCTACTGTTCCAAGTCTGCACTAGTCCCTGTTCCAGCTACCACCTGCGGAGGGTGAGTCTGAGGACCGCGACCTGGGAGTCTCCTGCTGCAAAGCCCAGTACCCCCTTGCGGGGGTTAAAGGTGAAGACCAGAGACTCCTTAGACTCCGCGCCTCAGATAAACCTGTGCCAACTTCCGCAGTGGCAAGAGGGACCACTATTCAGTGCACAGCTTGTTCAGCCCATGACACACTGCCATCCTCCTCCCATCTCTATTCACCAGTTACAGACTAAGGAAGAGACACTTTACATTTCAAAAGCCACTGACAGTCTCTAATGGCCCTACACCTCACACCTGTGGATTAAAGGCTCAATTAACACTCTCCCACAGTTTGTTTCCTACTGCAATTTGGTGTATTGTTTAATTGCATTACTGTAATTCACATTTTAACAACTGTTTGACATTCCATACTGGTGTCAAACAGATAACATCTCTACCAGTTTGTGATTTTGTAATTTTGCAATGTTGTTTCACTATTAATATCTCACTATATAGCACCAGTCTTTTTGGCTTTGTTGTTGGATTGATTAGAATTTATTGCTTTGTTCCAGTCTGTGATTTTTTTGATGTCAGGATGTCTAACTGATAACATTTTGCAATGGTGTACTAGTTTCTGTATAAAATTGTCATTCTCAGTTTCATATTATTGCCTGATGAAGAGGCCTTAGGAGCCTCGAAAGCTTACATTTACCATCTATTCCGTTAGCCAATAAAAGGTATCACCTTTAACAGGTGTTATATACTCTCTTGTCTTTGCTTATATCTACAGCTAACATGGTGCTAAACTCTACTGCTTCTAGCCTCAGACTCCTTAGTTTCTCAGAGTGTCCAATCTCTGTGTTGCAGTGCCTTTGCCGCTAGTAATAGTTTGTTTGCTGCATGTCTTGTACACCTGTGCATTTATTGGCTGCTTTTTCTCGAAACTTTGTACAAATAATTATCTGGGCTAAAAGCATGCAAGTTTCTTTCCCAGCAAAAAGTGTTGCTGTTTCTTGATAGCTGCAGTATTAGTCCCAGACAGGGATATTTAAACCCTAGTCAATGGATGTGGGTATTAAACCTATTCAATAACTCTCCAGAATAGTTTAAAAAGTCCTCTGTCATTTATTATGAAAATTCTGGAAAAAAAACCTTGTTGCACCACAGGAGAATAATTACTCTAAATAATAATAATAGTAATATTACACCTAATTATAACCAATGGAGTAACAATGTTTTTTGTGATCTTACCTCCTTCTTCTTTTCCATCTCTGACCGTAATGCAGATCTTGCCACAGCCATTGTCACAGCATTTTTCACCCCAGTCACATTCCATGTCTGATGAACACCGAGTAACTCGTTCCAGGCAGCGATATTCTTTCGCATGAGGAGGGCATTCTCCTGTAATAGAGTCATTATCAGCATCTGGAGCTACAGAAACAAAGGCATTTCCCATTTTGTTTGAGAATTACTTCTACATGTGATGTGGTCATTAATCTGTTTAGAGCTAAGTATACTTATAGTAGTCTAAAGATATCAAAGGGCTAACTTTAATGTATTAATCATATGTCTACAAAAGAAAAGATGACAGTGCAAGACTGTATATAGTTTGTCCAATATGTTTACTGAACCTGACTTAGAATTA
This sequence comes from Pipa parva, assembly GCA_019650415.1. Lineage (NCBI taxonomy): Eukaryota > Metazoa > Chordata > Amphibia > Anura > Pipidae > Pipa > Pipa parva. Next base: position 6,234 of record WMED01018046.1, on the reverse strand, counting down.
TTGTGTAACATAACATTTCTAGACAAGATCTCAGGAATTTGGGGTTAAGCATGCACAGAAGCAGGTTTACATCGGAATTCTGCTTCTGTGCATGCTCAACTTGCCAAGATTGCAACAGGAAACAGAAAGAGAAGAGGATTGCAGTGGTATGCAGAGCAGAAGAAACTGGATTTGTATTAAGAGCAGGAGGCAGTGCTGGAGCCTTATCCATAATTATTTTCCTGTCCCCCCTTAAGAATCACCCTTAGTATTAAAGTGTCAGGATAATTTGGAATTTACAAGACACCACAGTGGATTTAGCTCTGGCCCCAACCAAGGTGCAGAGTCTAAGGGATTCCTGGTCTTCTCCTTTAAACCCCGCAAGGAGGTACTGGGCTTTGCCACAAGGGAATCCCCAGGTCGCAGCCCCTTGGGGAGCCAACCACTGGTGGTGCTGAAGGAATAGGAGGGAACTTCCGAGAACTGAAAAATATGAAGCTAGGAGCAGGGAAACCGGATACCAACAGGAACAGACTTGGAACAGCAGGAGTCAGGGGTCAGGAAATAAGACGTACAGTATAATCAGGCAATGAGACAGACAGCCTGCAGAATATATATAGGCAGAGCCTAATGGTGATTGGCTGGCAACAACCTACCAGATGGGAGTAAATGAATCCAGTAATATAAGGCACCTATGCAAGGTGGGCAAACAGGAACGAGCTGGACTGGAAACAGACAATAGTAAATGAAAGGGGTCAAAACCCACAAACGGATCTGTGGCATGGAGGAAAGATCACCACCTGCGAATGTCCAGGGTTTGAATCCCAGGACCAGAGAAACTGCTGTGTTACATAATAATCTTTAGTTTCCATATACATTTTTTTCTTCTATGATGGGACATTAGCACTTTCAGGCATTGAATTCAAAACCATAATAATTTGGAGCCTTCAGTGATATGTGAAATGCAATAAAATGGTGCAAGATTTTCCAGGGACTATTCCATGGCTCAAATATGTCAACTGAAATAGAGCAAATTGAGGGGGTGGGATGTGTTGCTTCAGGTGTTACTGTACTTTTCTGGTTGGTGGTAATTAGAGGGCCTCATAATTTGACAGTACAGGTACCTCTGTCTATTCACACAAATGTTACACCCATTGCTAAGAATGGTGCAATTTACACTCCTGCATGGATGCCAATCTAATAAATATGAATTCACATAATGAGGTGGAAGAAGTAGCCAGACCACAGACTTAGCTGCAAAACCTTTAATGTGACCACACATTCATTTCTACTTGTCTAATAAATGTGAACCCTGTGTTTTGCTGTAAGATACACTCTTCCTATGTGGTGAAGCCCATCCTGGACCATCCTACAAATCTTCAATCAATCAGACTGCTTAGTTCGGCTTTGAGTTCATTATCATTTTCCCATAAAATCTCCACACCTCACCCATTCTCATTACATAAGGGTGTTCCTTTTAAACGAAAAGAGCATGCAACTAATTGTATTACAAAGTGAAAATGATGCAATGTGCTCTTTGAACCAGAACCAAATTGTTAAATAGGTTGCATCCCTGTTTTCACAGATTTTCACTTGTTTAATATGCACGTTTGCAAGTACTGAATTTACCCTTAGGGCAAGTTGACAATGACAACCTTACAGACACAATCACATAATGATGCCGCTATTATGTATGTATGTACAGTATAATTATAGTTATAAAACACCACTAGGTTACACAGTACTATACACAATTCATATACAGATATGGGAATGTACTCAACATAGTACAAATAAAGTAAATGACAAGCATAAAATCATAAAAATACATCGCTCTAAGTGCCAGGATGTGATTGAAACAGGAGGATGAAGGTCCCTGCCCTGTAGAGCTTACAATCTAAATAAGAAGGGTTTAATACGAGAATGGGCAGTTTTAGCGAGCAGTTCATAAAGATAATTAGTAGATAAACATGCTATTTTACTTCAGAGCAAAACACTCTCCTTGAAAGGCAATGACTTTATACAAATCACTATCTCACAACACCTGGGAAATTTCAGTGCATGCCTTTCTAGGGAAAAATTGGTCTGGAATATTTCTGCAACTTCTCAGTCCCATTCTCGACAGTGACAAGCCCCATGTCTCATCTGCCTGATCCCTGTAGCCTGCAGCTATCTCTGATTTATGGCAGTACGTGCAAACCCTGTATAATTATACAGCGCAGGGAGTTGTTAGCAAATATATAATCTGTAACAATGTACAGTGTAGCATAATTATAATAGTATGTTGTGTGCATTATGCAATTCAGCCTATATCAACAAAGGAAATGACAGATGAGTGGGGGGAGACACTGAACTATAGTTAAAGGGGAATTAAAGGGGAAGGCAAAATATTCAGATTGTAAGCTCTTGTGGGCAGGGTGCTCATTTCTTTATTTAATGTAGTGGCAAAGTCTTGTATTTATGCAATATGATATATTGTATATACCAGTGTATATACCCTCATTTTTCAACCAGTTATCAGGTGTGCCGTGGGGAACTCGGCACTTACCATAGAGGGAGTCCTGTATGACTCCCTCCATGGTCTGAGTAGGGCTCATGTAACCCAATCGGTCACATGAGCCAATAGGAGACCGGGAGCGCATTTGATCAGCGCTCCCGGTCGGTCTCACTTCCTCATTCGGCTGCGTGCAATGGCAGCAGCAGCCTAATGAGGAAGCATGCTGCGTATTCTGCTGGAGGGGGGTAAGTTGAAGCCCCCACCAACCCCCCCACAACCACCACTGACTACCCCTGACCCTCCTATTGCCCTACACAATAAAAATATACCCCTCCAGCCCCTGACTTGCTCTCCCCTGTCCCAGATATGCCCCCCTCAGCCTCTGATTTGCCCCTCCAAGCCCTGATTGCCCCTCCAAGTCCCTGATTTCCCTCCTCAGCCCCTAATTTGCCTATCCAAGCCCTGATTTGCCCCTCTGAGCTCCTGCTGTCCACCTCCGCCCCTGATTTTCGCCTTCAGCTCCTGATTGCTCTCCCAGCCCCAGATTGCCCTGCAGAGCTGCCAATTGCTTCGCAGGTTCCCAGAGTGTCATTTTGTGTAATTTTGGTTGGTGGTGTGCCCCAGGATTTTATAAAAAATGTGCCGCAGCTCAAAAAAATGTTGAAAATCACTGGTATATACCCTTACTATGTACAGTGCTGCAGGAAATGACTGGGCTATATACATCAGTAATAAACTAAAGGGGATATTTATAAAAGTCGAAAAGTGAAGTCAATGCTGGAGAAACAATGTTTATGTTCATTATGCTGGTATTGCCTATTGAAATACTTTTTGTCCACACGTCTAAAGTCACTTTTTGTAGCATTTTTTTTTTTTTAAATCTAAAAATTTGTTTTCCATCTTATATAAATCAGCGGAAATCTTTCTCAAAACCCTCCATGATTTCAGCGTTTATCAACAAATGCTAATTATTATATATAATAAAAATGTAAGGATTAAGGGAGTAAATGATTGCAATTAAAATGAACATAATACCAGTTTAAGTTATTTATGATTCTGCTTCAATGGCAACAAGGATAGTGACCACGCTTATTACAAAATATCAGCTTTACTTGTTGATAGTATGTAGCCATAAATACAGAGAGATATAGTTATGGTGGCATTGTTTCAGTTAAAAAACATAATGAACAACTATCAGCAGATCTATGTAAAGATGACATCATTTTGGTTCATTATGGCAATCATTAACCATTCGCCATAGCTACTATTTGTTAGATTGCACTTGGAGATCACATTGCATCAGTCGGCTACACTGACACATAAATATATTAAACAGTAAATAAGCACAATATACTTTAAAGTGCATTACACATCTTTTAGTAAATTCATTTAAGGATAACAATTTAGGGGGTTATTCACGAAAGTCGAAATTGTTGCGAATAGGTGCAAATTCGCCAGATAAAGACAGTCGCAATAGGTTGCTACTGTTGCAGTCACATCTTTATAATGAGAATATTGTCGCAGTCGTGACTTTATTATGGGAAGATTGTCACAATGCTAACATTAAAAATTGTCGTGACTTTACAATGGGGAAATTGTTGCGCATTTGCTATGGGAATCCGCTGTTTGCGAATTCGACAGTTAAATTCGCACCTTATTGTTTGATGAATAACTCCCTCAATACCCAATACAAGATAATACTGTATATCACTTAATAATAAATAAAAAACAATTGTATTTTATTCAAGCATTATGTTTACATGAGTGAGTAAATATGTGGAAAGGGAAGAGAGATTAGATAGATAATGAAAGCACTATCTGTTATTTGTTTAGAACTTGTTTATTAAGTTCCCTGGGTCACATGACTAAGGATATTCATGCTTACCTATCGATTTTGGTGTATACATTGTGGAAGCCATTGGTAGAAGCAATACAAAGCTGGTCAGTAGGAGCAAACTGTATAGGCATTGAGACTTCATTTTGCTGTTGGTGAGATGCTGAATTCTTTGCTTGACACACAGACACATATATATATATATATTCCCAAAGCAGGGCATAAGGGAGTCAACCAGCTATAATATCAAAGCCAAACCTCTGTTAAATTATATGTCTTCAACTCCCGTCCATTATTGTGCAACTGTAATTAAAATATAAGCAATAATTGTAGTAAAACAGGTTATCTATCAAATACAATGTCTGATTTTGATACTCTTTCTGCTGATACAAGTTTGGCAAGAGGAGAGAGAGGCTTAGTACTGTAAGTTAAAAGAACAATAGCACAGAAAAAATGGAAGTACCTCCATTGCATTTATAGGTAATATATATCTAATCTGTACATCTGCACTTTCAAAACTTTGTCTATAAGGCGTGATATTTAACATTCTAAATCGGTCTTTCTGAGGAACTTCCTGAATACCTATTGTCTAAAGCACCGTAGAAAACAATGGGACTGGGTGAGATCTGTTTAATGATATGGCTGCTATCAGTAATGCTAAAAACAGACAGAGAACAATAAAATTCATTAATTCAACATCAAAGATGTCATATTTACTGTGCTGTAATAAAATAGCTGCCATGCCAATCAAAACAGGAATTTTGATATTTTTTTGTTTTTACTGGTTCAAAAATGTGAACTATCACAGCACTGATAAACACTGCTCCATCCTGTATTCACATTATGTGGGGGATAGGGTAACCATCAAGACTCAGATTTAAAATATCATGTCTGTGCTACAACTACTGTCCAGTTTATGACCATGTACAGAGCAGTTTGCATATAGCATTGTAATAATATTTGCTGGGCAGCTATAAAGTATTATGCAATGGTTCAGTGCACATTGCAATGAGCATTTGCTGGCTGTGATACTCGCCATTCTACCACCAGATACTGGGAGCTTTGAATACGGCATTTGGCTAGTGGGGTACAGACTAATCCATAACAGGGCTTTGGGTATTTTCTGTCAGGATACCTGACATTGTAAGTTAGGGAGAAGTAGGAGGTATCAGCAGTATTGGAAGAGAGGTAGAGATAGTAGTAATGGAAGAAAGATAGAGATACTAGCAATGGAAGAGAGGTAGAGAATGGATACTAGCAATGGAAGAGAGATAGAGATACTAGCAATGGAAGAGAGATAGAGATAGTGGTAATGGAAGAGAGGTAGTGATACTGGTATTGGTGGAGATAGTGGTAATGAAAGAGAGGTAGAGATACTAGTAATGGAAGAGAGGTAGAGATTCTGGTAATGGAAGAGAGGTAGAGATACTGGTAATGGAAGAGAGGTAGAGAGATACTGGTAATGGTGGAGATAGTGGTAATGAAAGAGAAGTAGAGATACTAGTAATGGAAGAGAGGTAGAGATTCTGGTAATGGAAGAGAGGTAGAGGTTCTGGTAATGAAAGATAGGTAGAGATTCTGGTAATGGAAGAGATGTAGAGATACTAGTAATGAAAGAGAGGTAGAGATAGTGGTAATGGAAGAGAGGTAGAGATTCTGGTAATGGAAGAGAGGTAGAGATACTGGTAATGGAAGAGAGGTAGAGATTCTGGTAATGGAAGAGATGTAGAGATAGTGGTAATGGTAGGGAGGTAGATATACTGGTAATGGAAGAGAGGTAGAGATAGTGGTAATTTGAAGAGATAGAGATAGTGGTAATGGAAGAGAGGTAGAGATTCTGGTAATGGAAGAGAGATAGAGATACTGGTAATGGAAGAGAGGTAGAGATTCTGGTAATGGAAGAGAGGTAGAGATACTGGTAATG
>WMED01018044.1:0-12822 GCA_019650415.1 Pipa parva | reverse complement strand
TACAGTATATAATCTTCCTAGAGGAAGAGTGTGCTAGGTGTATAAGGTAGTTTTTTAACATTGTGTAATTGCTGTCTTAAATATATTCAAACCAAGTTCAAATAAGATGCAAATTTAGAACTAAAGGAGCTGTCATTACTTTTGAACATTGTGCTACATTAACACTGTTTAATATAAGTATGTGTATTTAGTGGTTGAAGCATACTATATTAAGAAATAGAGAAGGTTATTTAAAGTAAACAAGTAACTTTATTTAAAAAAAGATATAATAGATAAACAAGGGCCGTTTAATTTATATACCAAAGTAGGAGTAAGAAAAAGAGTGGGAACCTGCTTACAAGCGGATGTTTCTAGCCCTTTAACAGATAAAAGCACAGCTGCAACTGCAAGGGAAAGAAACCAACTTAAAATAAATCAAATTAAAAATTTAACTGCAAAAAAAAACAACCTTTTTATCAGCACAGTGTAGGGATAACTGCCATGCCTAAATCTGTCTGGTGTTACTGGACCTCTACCTCTCACTAGCTTAAACTCCCTTCACTCCTCACTCTCATTTTCACTGCCTGGTAATGAAAACGAGGCTTCTCCTGTGACATAATGGGGAACCGGGGACATTGAACTGAAACGCACTAATAAAGTTTCACTCAAAAAAAAAAAACCTATAGGCGGTCGGTAGGCGGTGCTATGTGCGAAGTCCTGGCACGTGATTCGCGGAAGCAGCTATCTGTCATTGTATTGCATCATGCTGACTCAAACAGTAGCGATCGGAGTGATTTCGCAACGTTGTTTTGTGCGGTAAAGGTTGATCACTGTCCCCGGGCACTCGGAGGAGGGTTACTCCGCTGATCTCTAGGGGGTGAGAAGAGGAACGAGGCGTGGGGAGGGAAACGGTTCCCTCCCCGGGCAGTAGAACTTCCAAACATCCAGGTAAAGTGAAGTCAGCGGAACTCGGATGTATCTTTACAGCCTGAGGCTCGCCAGGTGTTTGTTCTTCTAGGGATGCGCTCAGGAGGTGATTGGCTTTCTGGGCATCATGGGAGTTTTGGTTCATTAAGCTGAAGAGTAGTATGCTGAAGGCTACTGTCTTCCACAAGTGGCACATGTGAACAGTCTGGAATTGAAGAGTGAACTAGCTGTAGTACTATAGTAACTCATTATGAGGAGTGGGTATGTCCAGTGGGCAGTATTGGTGAGGATGGAAGGGATGGCATTATGAGAAGTGACCTGGACCAGCTAACACTGTACACCTGTTTCTGGGAATTGGCTACAGAGGCTTTTAACTTATTGATGTTTGTATAATGGGGGAATTATTTGTGCTTATTAAACATAGTGTAGTCTAGAGAGGGACAACCTGTGGAGTTAATTGTGGGTGCTGAATGGGTAGACTGTATCCCAGCTAATGATAGATTGGCTTGCCTCTTTGGGGTAAAAAGTATTTTAATTAATTCTTGCTTCTGGTAGATTTGGGCAGTGTTGCCATGTGCTTGTGTAGACTTGGCTAAAATCATGTTGTCATTGAGCTTCAGCCTGATGTAGTTATTCAGTTTTAAAGGAATCAAATGAAACATATAGTTCTGCTTTAGGATGACCAAATTCAGTCTGCTTAGGTATTTTTGTGATTAAAGAAATACTGTCCTCTTTTACAAATTTTGTGTTTTCTGGTCCCAAAGCAGTTTTATGGAGCTAGATTACATAACAGGTTGTCATCATAAATCTATTGTTGTAGTGGTGCTTTCAACTGCAAAATAAGCAACTTTATTTTCCCCACAGCATTTTCAGAACAATACTCTTTATCAATTGTGAATGGTATACTTTCTGATGCTCTTTTATTATATATTTTTTATTTTTAGTGGTGTGCAAATGATGCCATTTATTAAAGGCCCTCTGATTGTCAAATACTACCACATTGTTATTGTTTCATAGTATAAGGCATGGATTTACTCTATGTGCATAATGGGCGTTTGGACAAACATAAGAATGGTGTGCATGGTATACACAATATTGTGATCAAAACAGTTGATGTGTAATTTCTGTAGTTGTATTATATCGTGCAGTCCCACATTTGTTTATTTTCCATGAGCAGCAATAGTAAATCTGTATTGGACATAAGATATGGTTGTATAAATATACTATTACATGCACAGACTTGGTTATCCAATATGGTCAGTATTGACCAAACTGGTCACCATTCTGTACATCTGTGCTTAGTGCCAATAATCTATGTAGTTGAGCAACCTGATATATGATTAGGTCACTGTTGATCATTCTGCCCTACAAATGAGTAAGACCCCCTTTCAGTGAATGTGTTTGGTGTCCTTTGACCAACTCCTCCTGTTTTTACAGCCTGTGTAGGTGTATTTAGTCCAGTTGCTAAGGGATTAAACTCTATGGGTCTTATTGACTAAAGTCTGAATTGACCTGACAAATCAACTTCACTAAAATTGAAATCACATCACCAAAATAGTCACACATTCACTTTTCCTTATTTATAAAGTTGCGGATAAATTTGTCAAACAAGCGTACTGCTATGGACATAGACATATGTGTAGTGTGGGGAAGTCATTTGAATAGAAGTAGGATGTGAAGTCATGCAGAGTGATGTGAATTCCCTCAGTGAAGTGCAGTCCTCATCATATCCTACTGTAAGGGTTCGGTACTGAGATGTAGAGGAGAAGGAGGTTGCTGGTAGAGACCACACTGAACTTGGCGCTAGCTGTCTTAGGGCGCATAGTCTAAGATACTCTCCAGTCTTCCCCTTTAACCCCCACAAGGGGGTACTGGACTCTGCTGCCGAGAGTACCCAGGTCGCGGCCCCTAAGTCAGCTGTTCAGTGGTGGTTATGAATACGGCCAAGGTACTGGACACAGGTACGGATATAGGACACAGGTACAGGACTCAGGACTCTGGTACAGGACACAGGTTAACTTCAGTGTAGCAGAAACAGGCAAACACTTTATGCTTAACTGATAATTCACTTAACCCACAAATACTATGAATTTTGTATTTTATATTCGGGTGCCGGGACAGGAGCGCATCTGCCTTATATAGGCAGAGAGGCAGGCGCACTCCTGCCTCCAGGCACACCAGGCATGACATCACGGCGGGCGCGTCACCTGCCCGTGCACTCAAAGCGCCAGCAGTGCGCGGCGTGCACGCATGAGAGGAGGAGACCCGGCTCTGGAACTGACGCCGGTAAGTATTTCTTACACCTACTAACTGTATATAAGTGAATAATACATTACTTCTATGTCACCTTGTCCCTAGATCAAGTTTAGTTGTAGGCAGATTTAGTGCAGCTTAGTCATCCAACATAGTATAACTACCTATATTGTACAGTTCTCCCTGGGTCTGAGATGGATTATGTAATTTTTTTAATAAAGCGCAGCTTCCTTTGTTAGAACACTGTACAGTCTCCCAAACATATATCACAATAATGGAAATGAAGAACCATGCTCAGTCAGCTGTGATGCAACCCTTTATTGGTGGCGCTACAAACCTACATATTGTAGGTCTTATGCCCTTTATCAAGTGTCAATGTACTTTATCAAGTCTCATGGACTGAAGATTGCTAGAGAAAGGCATAACCTTGTGTGACATACTTGGTGCAAATATCAAAACAATGACTCGATCCACAGGCTTTAGAATTCTGAAAAGAAAACAGAAAGAAAGCAAGTGAGCAACAACTTTATAAGGTTACACACCTGCTAGTTTCTGATTGGCTATTTATAATTCTCAAGCCTTTAGTCAAATTCAAACTGAACTGCAGAAGAGGAAGTAGAAGAGAAGCTTCTGTAAGAAACTGGCCATAAATTAAAAAGCAATGTACAGTATTGGTAAATGATACATGTATCAAAATGCTTTTATGTAACAGTGACAAATAGGCAGACAGATAACTATTGATGACTTAACTGTTCCTTTAAACAGTAGTCTGCTTTGACCAGTATTACCAGATCCAGTTGTATATCTAGTCTCCCAGTTGTATATCTAGTAGTCCAAACAATCATTGTGGACTGTGGTCACAAAGCATTTGTTATGGTTATCCTATCGACATGTTTCCTCTTGTTGGTATACATCCCAATGTGTAAACTGTGGTAACTGTTCCATGTTAGAGAAAAGACACAGTAGGAAATGGGGATGCATGGAAATTTACAGCAACTAAATGCATCCATTTGACTTGAATAGGTGACTGTTTACAACCACTTTGAGTTTTGTCACAGGCAATTTACCTTGTGAGAATATGTCCATAGGCATTTTGTGGTGGTAAAATGCCTGCAACAAAACTCAAAAACAGTTGTGTGCAGTTCACCATTTAAAGGGTAAGTAAACCCTTTCTATAAAAAAAGGCCTATTTCCCTATTGTCAAGAAATATAATGATTAAGAAACTCACCTTTCAGCTCAGCAGAGCTCAAAATTCCCCTGTAACTGTTCTCTCATGCTGAACAACTTCCCTGTATGGGAAGTGTATAAATGGAGCTATGCCCCCTCCTCTCCCTGACTTCTCTCTCCACAGCCAACCGAAGAGATGTATCTGCGCATACTCAGGGTTAGGAACAGTCTTCTTAGATAAGGAGAAGGGAAACACAAGAATGGCTGTCTGAATAATGAGTGATGTCACTTGGGGGCGTGGCTTATCAGCACTGCACAGGAAGAGTCTATACACAGAACAGGAGGAGGGAGCAGGGCTGTTTAAACAAGAGGAAAGTACTACTGATCCCAAAATCATTTTTACATTTTAATATTTATGTTGGCTTTCTATATGTATACATGTAAAAAATAAATAATGTTTTATTCAAACTTTTCATACCCTTTAAGGAAATTGGATCCATTTTTTTGGCTTGTGGCCAATATGCATGTAACTTTTTGTAACTTTGCCTGGGTGATGAGTTTTTCCACATGGATGGTTTTCTTTGAAAAGACTTTCCTACTAAAAAACAAAAAAAAAAAAACAACTTGGTATAGGAATTAATAATCTAATAAGAAACCAATAAGATTGGCATGTATGCTTTTAGGTGCAAAGTATGTCTTTTTATTTTGTCAATCTTTCCATTTAAATAATGTGGAGTAGGCTAACTGGAATAAAGGAAAGTTCCCTCATTTTTTTCAAAAAATAAAATCAGCGACCCTGTTTAAATGTGTTGTGTTATATAATTGGACATTTTGCCTCCCCCCCCATGAGTGATCATATTTACCCTTTTTTTTTCTCGGAATCCAAGTAATCTCAAACAGAAAGTAAAAGAGTTCAGAATAATGTGGGAGAGTTGCTTTGCTTCTTGAAATACTTAGTGGAGTTTTTGAGTAGGTTTTTCTATCTTTAAATGGACAGTGTTTGCTTACTTCTGTCTTTTTTGAAATTCCCCCATATTGTTTTCTGATGTAATATAACAATAGTCTCAAATACACACTGCTTGTTATGTTCATTCAGTGGGAATCCTGAACTGTTGTATATACCACAAAACAGATGTGGTCAAAAGAACTGAGGAACTTCCCTCTCCCACATATTTTGTTACGTATGAAAGTAAGCCACAGTTTGTTATATAATTAAAGAGGCAAGCAGACTGTATTGACTCAGCTTGAAGTATGTTTTTGACTTCTGAGTCATTGTTTGGACTTTTCAGAACTAAAATAAAAAGAATAAGCAGCTTATGTATTGGCTTTGGAAGATAATGATACAGTGTATAGACTTTTAGGTATTTCTGATGTATGTTCAGAAATGGATTTCTGTTTTTTAAAAGAAGTGCTTTGACGTGGGAAGTGAAAGGGGTATTGTCAGAAAACAACATAGGAAAGAATTCACAAAGAGCATGCAAACTTCCACTGGTTGTGTAACCCAGTCCAACCAAGTAATCAGACAGTTGGTTAAATTATAACTGCAATAAACTGTAAACTGTTGAAACCTAATTATGGATTAGTTGCTATGTGTTACAACTCCAGTGCAAGTTTGTACCTGTCTTCTTGAATTCTTCTTTTGCTTTTACTTCCTTCAACTGCCTGTAGGTTTCTATTAACGTGTACTTTCTCAGTACAGAGATGTGCATCTAGCTAAAAAATATGGTTTAGGCATGTTAATTTAAAACTTTATTCTCAGCTGAATTATAACACAGAATGACATTTTATAAAAATTCCACTTGAATGTGAACATTTGTTGCACAGTAGACAGAAAATAATGTTTATATTACAAACTGGCAGATACTTTTTTCATTTGCTTGTGCACAGGATAAGATATATAATAATACATGCAGCTCTCCAATTGTTCCTGTGCCTTCTATTGATGCTTACTCATTCCTTTAATGAATGGGAACTGTCCTGTCAGATGTTTTATGCTTTAGTTAAGTAAAATATTAATTGATCTTGGCATAAAGAATGTGGATGAAATGTCTAGAATTGTCTGTACCTGCTATACAAAGAATTTTTTGTCCTTTGAGAGTTCAGAGAAAAAACCATGAAGCGTGTCAATTTGTAACTGCTTTCCCCTTCAGATACAGTGAGTTCACAGTGGAACAGGTATTGCTTAGCAATGCAGTTGGTGCTGAACTTGCTTGGAGGTGATGCAATACTTCTGAAATGATTTAGTGAAGTCATAATGAATGTAGAGGCTATGAGGGACTAAGTCTTAATTACAACTATGTGTTTCGTTTATGTAAAAAAAAAAAAAAAAAAAGAGAGAAAATTATTTTGCGATAGATCAGCACATGCATACATGGATCTCCACACCCAGTAGTTAATAATAATAATATTATGAGTAATATTTTTATTAATATACAATAAATTATCAGAGGCTAAATTTACTAAAGTCGAAAACTACTTTTTTGCTCCATTTTCACCTGTTTTCAGCCATTTTTTGCCTGAAAATTGGGTGAAAAAAAAAATCATTTTTGACTTTAGCAAATTTTGCCCAAAGAGTTGGCTACTAATTAAAATAACAAATTTCTCCAACAAAAAAAGAAATAATGTGCAATTTAAAATGTAATTCTATTTTTAGTTTTTCTCATTTAGTGATTGTATAATATTATTATATTATATAATATAATATTATATATTATTGTATACTAATAGTACCTTAGCACTGATGAAAGCGGTTTTCCAATGATCTAGGCCAGTGATGGTGATCCTCTTTGGCACAGAGTGCTGAAAAGTGACGTCACTCACCAGTGCCTTCTTCCCCAGAAGTGCAGATGCTGATAAGTTATGTCATCGCGCCTGCATCGGGGGAGGAGCTCTGCCACATCTATCCTATTGCAAGCAAGCACTCTTTCAGCGTAGGCTGCAGATCTGACCTGAAAATTGTCAGGTTGGGTCCGTAGCCTGCACTGAAGGACCACTCGCTCTCTGGGGGGATCAGGTAATGCAGAGGTGGTGAAGGTACACGTGCTATTTGCCATTGTTGATCTAGGCCCTTTAAGTATGCCACAGATAATATAACCTAAATCTATACATAATGATTCATAATGACTTTTCTTTCCTGAGTTGGGTTTGATGGAGCTAAATGGTGATTGACATTATAGCTCCTCCAATCAGATCCCTTAAATCACTATCTAGTAGAAATCTGATTGGAGGGGCTATAATGTCTATTATTTAGCCCCACCCAACCAGACTCAGAGAGACAAGTCAGTCTAACAGGGAAGATGACGGAGAGAATTACTGTATAAAGGTACAGTGATACCTCGGTTCTCAACCACAATTCGTTCTGGAAGTGCGGTTGAGAACCAATTTGGTCGAGAACCAAAACAATTTATCCCATAAGAAATCCGATCGCAGATTGACTTGTATTGATACTGCTTGCGAGGCAATGGCTCATCTCGGTTTTTAATTGTTTTTAATACATACATATATTTACAAAAATGTTTATTAGTAGAACATGAATTAGTATTAGAGTTTTAGAGGTGCACTTTAACTGTCTCAGCAGATTGATGGGGCTCACTTGGGAAATCTCATTTTGTAGATATATTACAAAGCAACAGCCTATCATTTTGCAGGAGTGCAGTTTCAGAAAGTGGGAAGTATGTTAGAGGCCTCTCAAAATGGCTGTGTAATGGGAATTATATGTACTGAACAATGATCTCAGCCAAAGTTGCTGTGCTACAGTGAGAAGGTTGCAGACAACAGGTGTGTGAGCTCTTGTTTACTAACAGCAAGGGAAGCAGGTGGCTCCGACATTATCTCAGGTGGCCTTGTACTGTACAGGCCCTAGAGAACTGAGTAAACTACTATTTCTAGAAAAGCTTATCTATAAATCATTGTGGGCAGATATCCCTAACTAAAGCTTTTCTGAATCTTAAAAGGCCACTAACACCAGAAAATTGTCAACTGGATTACCATGGCAGTCATTTCTATGCAGTAGGACAGTGGTTCTCAACCTTTTTATTGCCGCAACTCTTTTTATTACAATTCCTGTCATTTGGTGACCCCCCCAGGCTGAAAAAAGACACAAGTCCATCCAGTTCAGCCTATTTTCCTGCAATGTTGATCTAGAGGAAGGCAAAAAAACCCATGAGGCAAGAGCCAATTATCCTCATATTAGGGAAAAAAATTTCTTACCGACTCCAATATGGCAATCAGAATAAATTCCCTGGATCAAGATCCCACCTCCAGTTATCCAGTACCCATAACTTATAATGTTCTTACACTGAAGGATCAGAATAATTACCTGGATCAAGATCCCACCTTCAGTTATCTAGTACCCATAACTTGTAATGTTCTTATACTGAAGGAAAGCATCCAAACCAGTTTTGAATTTCTTAATGGATTTAACCATCACAACTTCTTCAGACAGAGAATTCCATAACCTCACTGTTCTTACAGTAAAAAAAAAAAAAAAACATTCTTTCCTCTAAACCAGTGATTTTCAACCTTTTTTGAGCCGCGGCACATTTTTTACATTTACAAAATCCTGAGGCACACCACCAACCAAAATGACACTCTGAGAACCTGTGAAGGAATTGGCAGCTCAGCGGGGCAATCTGGGGCTGGGAGAGCAACCAGGAGCTGAGGGCAAAAATCAGGGGCGGGGGTGGACAGCAGGAGCTTGGAGTGGCAAATTTAGGGACAGAGGAGGGAAATCAGGAGTGAGGGGCAAATCAGGGGCTGAAGGGGGCACATCTGGGGCAGGGGAGAGCAAGTCACGGGCTGGAGGGTATATTTTTACTGTGTGGGACAATAGGGGGGTCAGGGGGCATCAGTAGGGGTCAGAGGGGTTGGTGGGGGCTTCAACTTACGCCCCTCCAACAGAGTACGCAGCATGCTTCATCATTCGGCTGCTGCTGCCACTGCAAGCAGCTGAATAAGGAAGTGAGATCGGGAGTGCTGATCACATGTACTCCCAGTCTTCTGTTGGCTCATGTGACCGATCGGGTCACATGAGCCCTCCTCAGACCACGGAGGGAGTCTGACAGGACTCCCTCCTTGGTAAGCACCGAGTTTCCAATGGCACACCTGATCATGTGTCATGGCACACTGGTTGAAAAACGCTGCTCTAAACGTAGAGGCTGTTAGTCAGTGCCAGGTAAAATCTGCTCGCCCCATCTCATGTCCCACCTCCCGAATGCTGTCTCCTGGTCCCGGAACAAAAATAAGCCCTAGCTCTTTTTGTGAAGTGAAAATAATATAAGACCCTGTCTTATTTTTGGAAAAACATGGTAGGAACTTAAATTATTAGAGTCGGTAAATGAAAGATGGATTATTGACATTTTCACTGTGCAATTACCAGTTTTTGTCTTTCACATGGAATTTTCATTACTGTTAGCACTGAGGGTATGTAAACCCTTTCTATAAAGAAAGTCCCATTTACCTGTTGTCAAGCAATAAATTGATTGAGAAACTCCTGACTCTTAACTTTGCAGGGCTCAATATTCCCCTGCAACTCAGGGTTTAAATTTTTAGGGTTTTAAACAGTTTTGGTTTTTTTTTTTATAATGAGAGGGGTTGATGTTTTCCCCACAAGAACAGCTCTTTGTGATGTTACTTGGGGGCAGGCTTATCAGCACTGCAAGGAAGGGTCTGTACACAGAAAGGGAGGGGGAGCAGGGCTGTTTAAACAAGAGGCAAGTACTACTGATCCCAATATTGTTTTTACATTTTATTGTTTAAGTTGGCTTTCAATATGTATACATGTCAGATATAAATAATGTTTTTACCCAAACTTTTCATACCCTTTAATTAACGTGTCTGGCTGTAGGCAAAAATGGTAACTATAATGAAATCTGCTAGGTAGTTCATTGAAAAAGGCAGTGACAATATCTTCCCATAATCCGTCCCCCTCCCCCATGATTAGATGACACAGTAGGCTTGTAGGAATGAGCCAGCATTGCAATCTTTAAGTTTAGAATTTGACCTCGTGGAGTCTATGGAAGGCATAGTTTTATAGACACACCCATTCGGTGGAAGGCAGAAACTGGCAAATAGAGGTAGGAAAAAGAGAAACCTTGAAATGTAGTAGGCTCTTGATGTCAGATTTGCTATGATAGTCCCATCTCAAGCAATATATGGATATTGCTCTGACAGTCTGCATTGGCTTCATAATTGTTTGCCAGCTGATTTTGTAGATGTATACACAGTGAGCGAAAAAGGAAGCAGAATTGAATCTCACTGATCTCTATGGTCAGAAAACAGTAGTGTAAGTCTATTATGTATTTAAATGTTTTACATTCCAATAAAGTATTCCCAAGCTTCTGTACTAAACTATTTTACATGTATTACCCATTAAGTACTACTTGCTAGAGGATCCTACTTCCACACAGCTGCTGTAGTTTTTAAAGGTCTTGTTAAACTATCACTTTGTATCATTTAGTGACCATAATAATAATTATTTTTTAAATCACTTTAGTGCTGTGGTTTCTGCTGTTGATGACTGCACTGATATAAAAAACATATTTTTTTAATTTTTTTTTTATTTTAGGTTTGCTGAAGTAGACTCTGAACTGCAGAGCAACACTCAAAATCTCTTTGCAAGCAGGACAAGTGAAACCAAATGAACCTCTCCCCATCCACCACATCTGAGGGCCTGAGTGACGCCCATCCAGGTAGCCCTGCACAATCTCAGCTAGTGCCACTAAACCCTGGCGGTGGAGGAAAAGCCACTCCTCCAAGCAAGAATAGCAAAAAGGGCCAACGAATGGACCGTGGGAGTGAAGAGTACCGTTTGCGCCGGGAACGCAACAACATGGCTGTTAAGAAGAGCAGATTAAAAAGCAAGCAAAAGGCTCAAGATACATTGCAAAGGGTCAACCAGTTGAAAGAAGAGAATGAAAGACTGGAGGCCAAAATTAAGTTGCTCACCAAGGAGTTGAGTGTGCTGAAAGACCTGTTCCTAGAGCATGCACACAACCTGGCAGATAATGTCCAACCAGAAGCCAGCACACCAGCACAGGAAAATTCTGGACAGTAACCAACATGAAGATCTACCATGGAATGATGGTAGAAAAACTGTAATTTTAATGAAAACATTGCCCTGAAATGATAGATTCTGTTGAACACCGAGAAGCAGGGCATTATTAACTGGTTGTGCATTCTGTTTTTGGACATTCTTATTTATGCAGAAATTTTTTGGTGTTATTTTTTTTTCTCTCTTATGGCTCTTTTGGTGTAAGCACCTATAATTGGCAAAATAACCATTAACACAGAAAGCAAGCGATTATGGGCAATATTTACTTTATTACTGGCATAAGCGTGATAAATAGAGCTTCTGTTGAAAGCATAGGCCAATTAATTTAATAGATATATATTTAGAAACTAATTTTATTTATGGCTGAAAACAAATACCACTGTATTTGTTTTCAGCCATAAATAAAATTAGTCTAGTAGTAATGGTAAAAAAATAGATTTACTCTAACTTTAAAACATTTATTAACAAATCCAGTTTGTTACGGGAAGGAGTACATTTTCTGCAAGTCATGGTACACTGCTTTACTTCAAAGATCAAATGAACATCAGTCATCCTTTATGACAGCGGTTCTCAACCTATTTGAGACCGCGACCCCCCACGATGATGTCACCATGTGACATTTAGGCACGATGTCATCACATCGCGTGTCACGTGATGACGTTCAGGTGCAACGTCACCACGCAGGAACCCTTATATAAAGGGACCTGTGCTCACTACCGGACTAACAGCGTGTTTGGCGACCCCTGTGAGAGCATCGTTCGACTGCCAAAGGGGTCGCGACCCACAGGTTGAGAACCGCTGCTTTATGACATTGTAGAGGAAGAAAGGCGAGCAAAAATAGAGTAACTGTGTTAGGAAATTAGATATTTTCTGTAACACAAAATAGCACAACAATAGTTAAAGGCACACTACTTACCTTTGAATTTGTGTAATAACATTAAAGGGATATTATCTTCCCTAACTCTTTTTTTTCACTGTTCTAATATCTGACTCTTTTTTTGTGTGTGTGTGATTGAAAATATGTAGTATTCATAAATTTGTAGATTATCGTTCTATTATAGCATGAGTCATAAAATGACTGCGCACTGAGCACTGCTGCATTGGTAAAGAAGCAGCATGCAAATCATATCCAAAAGCAAACATAATGTTTTTGTTTTTTTCAGAATTAAAATGTTTTATTTAATTCAATAAGCAGTATGCATTGTTTTAAGGCCAAACGATTTTTCTAATAATAATAATATTCCTTTAAGGAATGTATGTTTTGTGCTTATATTGCTTTGAATTCTTGGTTCTATAAAGCTGTTGTGGCTGTTGTTACAATGTGTGGGGGAATTCACTAATCTGCCGATACCTGCAAAAAAGTTGTAATGCTAAAATCAGATGTTTAGGGGGGTTATTCACTAAAGTCCGAATTGTTGCGTATAGGTGCGAATTTGCCAGATAA
>WMED01018043.1:0-12822 GCA_019650415.1 Pipa parva | reverse complement strand
TATGCTGTTTGACAGTGGCCATCTGGTGAGCAGTTAGAAAATACCATTTTAATCCACTTTTTCACTGGGTGTTTTAAAGATACCTTGAATCACTGCAACTTTAAAAGTTGTATTATGATGGTGGTAGCTATTTAGTCATCAACTTCATTTATATTTGGGTAAAGCACTATAGGTGCACCTGTTTGCGCTTCCTCCACTTTTTTAGGAAATATTGTCGTTTCATAGAGATTTTTTTTTCTGTTAATGAATCTCAGTAACACACATACCATAAATTGATGGATAGAGCTCTACCCTCAATCATGTATTCAGTGTGATTTAAATCTAAACATTACTATCTGTATGCTTAATCCTCAGGTTCTTACAAGACACATGAAGCTCCATGGCTGGATGTCATAGATTTTGAGTATAAAAGGCAACATGTTGTGAGTGATCTGCTAGCGCTGAAGTCTTTCATTCTATATGGAATGAAAATAACAGTGACAGAAGAAAAGGTAGTTGTTTTATTCTCCACATGCACAGAGAGATTAGTGGATTTACTTTCAGTGCACTGAGGGGCTTATTCATGAAAGGCTAGGGGGTAATTCACCAAAGAGAGAATTTACCCTCCGACCATTCGCTTCAGTACACATAGCCTGTTATGCGCTCACTGATGTCCTGCACGCGGACATCAGCGAACGCTTTAAAGGGATTCCAGTCTCGGCGAAGCTCGTGAGGCTCTACTCGAGATGCATCGCGAGACTGGAATCCCTTTAAAGCATTCACTGATGTCCGTGTGCAGGACATCAGCGAGCGCATAACAGGCTATGTGTACTGAAGCGAATGGTCGGAGGGTAAGTTCACTCTTTGGTGAATTACCCCTTGAATCATTGCATAAAGGTAAGAATTCACATTTATTCACCACTTCTCCATATTTGGGTACTCAGCAAACCCTTCCATGTGGCAATTTCGAAACTAATTCATCATCTTATAACAGTCACGAATTATGGAGCATTTCACACCATTTTACATGTGTGTGCACAGGTAATTTGCGTATTCATCAAGCATTGCAGTCTGCTACAGTAGCGAATTCGACCAGGCATATTGTGTCACATTCACCAGTTTTACTTCGCCAAATTGAAGTAGTGAATAAGGGGGATGATGACAGTGCTCTTGCTGTTCGACTGACTACACCACACTATGCACAAGATGGCTACTGATGCGGTTGAATATTCGCTATGCGAATCCTCTTGTTAGTAAATAAAGAGTGGAGAATTGGAGCGTAGCAACTCAAAGTAATGACAATTCACTTGGTTGAATTTTGACTTTGGTGAATAATTCCCTCGTGTCTGCCATACAGTCACATGTACACAGTGAAAGAGGGTTTAGTTAGCATGATTTCCTGCTTCCTCTCATTGGGATTGAATTAATATATATATGTATAGTATATAACACACTGATTATCTGAGGTTCTTCCACATTGGTGTGGTTATTGCCGATTGCTTTTTTTCTTTCCTTAAAGGAGAACTAAAGTAAAAAAATTAAAAAGAACTGTTAAAATACTTACTTTATAAAGAGCCGATTGATTACAGTCACAGCATGAGCTGTACTGATGCTTCCTTCACAGCGCTGACTAACTGGCAGCCAGTGCCACAGCTCCTCCCACCTTGTTTCACCCCAGGTGAAACATGGCTTAAACTGGCGAGGCGACTCGAGTGGTGTCGCCAAGACTGGAATCCCTTTAAAGCATTCACTACTGTCCGCATGCAGGACATCAACGAACGCATAACAGTCTGTGCGAAGTGAGGCGAAGGATCCTCACTTTGCACTATGGTGAATTCCCCACAAAGTAAGGATGCAGTGGAAAACACTTTACAAATCTAGGCATGAAGACCATTTCATTGAGACATTTTAGACATTTTGGGTGCAAGGTATTTAAGGACACTGCCCTTGTCTGATTTATTTTACGAACTGGGAAGTGGAATGAGAAGCTTTTACCTTTGAAGTTTTAGAGGCAATCAGTTCTTCAATTACTCCACCTTTTAGTGCTAAAGAATACAATTTAATTTATATTCAATAATTTAAATACAAATGGCTAGTAAAAGCGACATTATTAAGCTGGAATTCCACTATTCATAAAACATCTGTGCCCTCCACCTTTCTGTTTTTATATTTTATACTAAGAAGTGGAGATACTGCTTAAGTCCAGGGTAGTTTACCTGTTTGTTTACCCAGGCTGTTCTTTTGACAATGGGCACAATGCAAATAATGAATTTTGTTTATATTAATGAATTTCATTTCTAATATCATACCCTGTTTTCTTCAGACCTTATACTGGCCCCCAGATCAAGAATTTTCTGGTGTTGCTTCGGTGAAGAAAGGAGTAGGGAAAGACAAAGGTAGATCTAGTTCCAAGGTGAGTTAAAGTGTGTATACATGTGACTTTATGAATATGAGATGATTCCAGATAACCTGAAAAGGTTGTTTTGTCATGGATAAACATTTATTATTTGTCTGATATCAATTATACTTCCTTATTCATTAGATAGCAACTTTAAAGAAGAATTAAAGTCTGCTAATCAATCACATTTGTTAATTTAGCCTACATGCCAGCAACACAATAAACCCACAGTCTTTCCCTTCCAAGCCTACTACTGCTTAGTAATAGCAGTTTATGCTGACCCTGTATCTTCAGTATGTCAGTTATGGTTAGGGTATATTAGTTCTTATTAGTTTCCAAACATTTGTATATTAAATTATAATTATTATTTTGAAGTGTATTGAATCTACAATATAACGGGAAACAAAAAAACATATTAAATGGCACTGTTGAGGGTTGAAAGATAATTATGCAGTGTCAATCAGGAACACATAAATGATAATTAATGTTCCATTTTTTATAGAAGTGACTAGGTTATATAAACCCAGGAGCTACAGTTTATCCAATGATTTACATTTTTTTTGTTTTTTTCATCTATGAAAATGCCATAACTTACCTGGTGAAAAATGCTTCATGAACTTTTAAGGTTCTGTTTTCAGGCGTTCCAAACCACAGAATTCATTTTTCTACTGATTAATTTTCTGAGAATTTACTGGAACCCTATATTTTTACTGCCATTTTAGCATGCAACACCAACATGGCACAAAAAGGTATAAAGTAGAGTTAAAGAGCCAATTATTTTAGCTTTATATTTCACCTATAAAATAGCCTAACTACCCTGTTTCCCCTGCAGTAAATTTGTACATTTTGTATATACAATAGTATTAAAGTACAGTATAATATTGCACTTACTTTACGTTTAGCCTGCTAATGCATGAAAACATTATCTTATTTCTGTTCAATGTCATAAATTTGCTTATAGTATCTAACTATAATGTAACAACCTCCATTTCAGGGAAGTAAAGCTGGTTCAAAGGCTAAAAAGAAAAATGAAAGTCTAAATGACCTACGATGTGATCCTCCAGTTCTGAAGACCATTGGTTCTGCCCATGTGACCTTAGAGAATCTTGTTTTGGGAGAAAGTCAGGTCACCGCTGTGTGTAACTTTGGAACACTTTGTACTGAACCAGAGAAACAACCAGTTTTGTCTGACAAGGTACAACATGCAGGCAATCTTCTAAATACACATTTCAGTGAATGTTCACCCTTGCAAACAATAATGTTTGGTTTGGTCCTACAATTAGAGATGATATCATCTCTACTATGATATTCTATGATGTTATTGGGAGGTACTGTACTAGGTTCACCTAAGCAGAATTAATAGAGTAGATGTTAGTGCTGATTGGAAAAACATGTATTGTGCATAAACAAACAGAACTAATACCTACTGAACACAAAAAAAATCAAATTTATTCAGAGCTGCCTTTAGGGTGAACACAGTGCGGGCGATCCTTGGATATATACAGCATTGTTCCTGCTGTTCTATTTTGTGGAACCATAATATCTGACAAACAGGGCTGGGCTGAGGGGTAGGCGGCTGCCTAGGGCGCTGCAGGAGGGGGTTGCTATCTTGGTGCTTGCCCTCCTCCTTTTCCTCTTTTGATCCTGCCAATCACAGGAAGTTACATCATTGCTGGATAGAGGAACACTGTAGCGCTCAGCTCTACAGCAGACAGAGCTAAGCCACGGAAGAGGAGGTAGGTAGGGACAGGGAAAAGAAGGAGGGTGAGCACCAAGATAGCTAGATAGAGAGAGCACACATTTCTAATATGTATAATTTCACAATGCTTGTGGGTATACAAGATTTTTTGTTGTTCCATTGTCTGGGCAGATATAGAGATTGTCTGGTTTGCCAACTCTAGAACACTCAACATATAATTGTCCATGTGAGAAACAATCTGTGTCTGGATCTAAACCACACAATTCTAAAGATTGGCCCTGAGCTTTGTTGATGGTTATTGCAAATGCCAATCGAATTGGGAATTGTAGTCTCTTAAACTGAAATGGCATATCTGTTGGAATTATAGGAAAATATTTAGTATAGCCTGTGTTGCTTTTACATCCAACAGATGGCTCTGTTTTTACCTGTTGCAAGTTGGACATCAATATGATATAGGTATATAAAAACAAACGAACATTTACATTTCTATTTATATAGATTGATGTTGGTTGTTTAATCATATCATCTAGCAGATATGACAGGTCTGTTTCTTGTAGTTTGTTTATGGGTTTTTTTCACTTATGATTTTACTTTGTATAAGTCGAGAAATTTTAGTTAAAAAAGTCCTTTAAAATAGTACGGTTGACTTATACACGAGTGTGATTAGGTTTGAGAGAAAAAAAAAAAAGATTAATAGCAGGCTAGAGAAAGGTGCTTGGAGCTCAGACACAAACACACAGCACAGTAGCAACACACACACACACACATACACACAAACACACACACACAGGTTAGTTGGGAAAACCTGTTAACAGCATCCACCCATTTCAGACTCTCACTCCAGCAAAGGGACTGGGGCCAGACCGGAGCAAACAGAAAGCACATGCATTCAGGGACTGCCTCTTAAAGGAGAACACACACTAAACTGTAACTGACAGAAATAAATAAAATCTTATTGCTATCTTGTATTTTTACAACAATTCTTTAATATGTTATGCTAACAAAACCCCCAAGTTTTACTCTTGACTTATCCATGGGTCATAGCAAATTTCATAATTGTTGGCCCAAAAACTGTCCTCGACTTATACACAAGTATACGGTATGTGAATATGCTAGGTGTCATTTTGAGGGTAAAGTTTTTGTAGTTGTTCAAGAGATATAATTTCTTTTTTTTGTTGTTGTTGTTGTATAATGTCTTTTATATGTGTGATGCACACACTTTTCCATTGTTTCAGGGTGGGGGAATTCATTCCTATCGGAAATTGGGGGTTGGAGTAAAGTGGAAGGAAAAGGGAAATTGATGATTGTAATTTTTTGTGGGTTTATTTTGGGAACTTTGTACCAGGCTTTATAGGTATTGAGTACTAAGTAGGTGGTCATTGCGATTGTCTTCAGTCCAGTCCTTTGATGATGAATATAGTAATGCTGATAGAGCTTGTTTTAGTATCATGTTTTTTATTTTTTAACAGGAAGATTGGAAAATCAAAGACAGAAAAAAAAGTGCAAGAGGAAGCGCAGATACTCTCAGACATTCTTCTGCAGGTAAATTCACTATTCAACAGACAACAGGTAGTAAATATAAGAAGAGCAGAAAAACTCAGGAACCACTCAGCAGTAATTATGGAGGGTGGGGGGTCAAAACATGCTTGTTTACTTCCAAAGACCATAATATCTCGTCATGAAAACAAGTATAATATATGTGCATACAAGCAACTTCGTCACAGATTTTTTTTAATGGTTACCAACTATGTACTTGTTGATACAGACTATACCGATAGGTAGAGTTTTCTTGTACCCTACATGAATACAAATTTCTTCAGGGTCTTACTGGCCCACTGGAGGTCCCAGTAGCAGTAGCAATGGGCATATTGGGCCATGGTCATGGTGTACTCCAGGCCCAGAGCAGGCCCTTCCAGCAAGCCCCCAGCCAGACGCTGGCTAGCAAGGAGGAGGCTTCCAGTGTGTGCCCATTCTCACTAATCTGATACTGGACCTCATGGGCCACATGACATAAGGATGGCCTGCGGGCCTTGAGTTTGACACATATGGCCTAGAGGCATACTGAATAAGGAAGTCTCTAGTACATGCCCTACTTGCTATCCAGAGCCAAATAAAGTTGGATAGTAATGTAGTAGTAGGAGTAAAATATTTAAATAAATGTGATTTAATAAATTACTAATGCTCTGGATCTGCCACTACTTATTCTTCTAGAGTTTTCACCTGGAGACTGAATAATTCACAATATTCCATTGGCAACTTTTCCAGTTTATAAAATGGCATCATCATATTTGATGCAGCAAATTGTCACCAACTTCATAACAATTCACTTGATGTGTATTTGCAAAAAGATCATGACAGGTCTTGGTGAATCATGGTATTTACTAAAGCCTTGTCTTTTTCAATGCCTGACACTTAACATGTGATGTGTTTTCCTGGCACTTTGTTTATAATTAACTTGTTAATTTGGGAATTTCTCCGATGTCTATGTATATATATATTTTTTAATTTTTAGCACTGTATATCCTAGCAGCACTATATAGATGAAAATGTACATACATACAAAATATGGTATCAAATCTCTAGCACAAGCTAGGAATAGTCTACCAACAAAATAAACATAAAACTGGAATTCCCCGCCTGTCATCAATAACAAAATGACAAAACATCCTTACTATTATAGCATTATTGCATATTGTCAGCATGTATTCTTAAATAAAACATTGTTATCAATACTCCAGTTTACTGAAAATTCACTGCAATACACTACTATGGCAACCACTACAACCTTTTATCATTGTGCTATGAATTCATTTCAGTTTACTTTGATGTAGCAACAATACACACAATAGTAAATTGTGATCTGTGCTGGTCTCTAATGAAAAGGTTGGTGTTTTAAAAATTAGAGCCTCCTACTACATTCATACCTATACACTGTGGGTCATATAGTCATCCACAGAGTCTCACCCTTTGTAGCTGAATACTATCTGCCAGTAACGTAACTAGTCACTCTGGAGTCCCACTGCAAGATTGTATCCCACTCTCCTAGGTCTCTGTGCAGCACCCCCGCAAACAAAACAAAAAAACACCCAGATCCGCGACCCCTACAGCCCTGATAGTTCCGCACCTGCTATCTGCATAAAAGTGCAGCTGTATCACAAGCACTGAAGGAGGACCAGTGGGTCTGAAACATGTCACAGTACAGCACTCAATAAAGCACACTAAGGTTCTATTCTGGCCTTATAAATGACTCAAAATAAAGAATTGTATTACACTTTTAGGGGAATTCATCAACTGGGATAATCCTAAGGGAGAGGTCTAGTCACTTATAGCAACTAATCAGCTGGTAGCTGGTACAAGTTAGAATTATGAAAGTCAATTTGTCATTGACTAGACCTCTGTAAACGATTGCCCCTGTTGATCAATTCCCCTGTTTGCTTGAAGGTTGCCATCCTGATTTTTTCCATTCATTTAATTTTAGACAAATCAAAACACAAACCTCCACCTGAAGTCAAATCAACAGAAGACTATCTGCCTCCTGTGCCAGCACCATTAACTGTGGAGATTCAAGTCCAGGTTATTCAGTTGAGCTCAGCATCAGAAGAAGAGCTGGAACGCCTTAAAACTTAATAAAATGTCTCCATTCAATATGTTCTGTGTGATAAAACTTGGCATAAATATGCTAATTGCATGAAAATAAACAGTAATTTACAGCATAATTGCTGTATAAGTAGCAGTTGCCATATTGATTGCCTCTACAGATCTAGCTATAGCTCAGCACCATCTCATACTGACCACTAGGAGTGCTGGTGAACAGGATAGCAGTTGTCAAGTGCATGGTACTATACAGTATATGTATGTATGTACAATTTTATTTATAAAGCGCCACAAATTTACACATCACTGTACAACTTCAGGGGAAGGCGCTGGTGAGTGATGTCACTTTTCAGCACTAGTGTGCCTTTTTATTTTAATCTGGAGTTATCAGATGGTCTACAGCAGGGGTCTCAAACTCACGGCCCGCGGGAGTACAGTTTGTGGCCCCCACCTCTGCATTACATACCTGTTGTGTCGCGGCCCGGTATCTGCTAATTTTGTGTCATGCGTCCCTGGAGGAAGTCGGCTGCCTACCCGGAAGCTGTCATAAGGTGACAGCCGACTAGGAGCATGATGGGAGAGAGAGTTCTTGCTCTCCCATCATGCTCCGAGTAGGCTGTCACCTTATGACAGCTTCCGGGTAGGCAGCCGACTTCCCTCAGGGACGCATGCAATAAATAATAGAGAAAGAACTCTCTGTCCTATCATGCTCCTAGTCAGCTGTCACTTTATGACAGCTTCCGGGTAGGCAGCTGACTTCCCCCATGGACACATTAAATACATTTTATTGCATGCGTCCCTGGGGAAGTTGGCTGCCTACCCGGAAACTGTCATAAGGTGACAGTCGACTAGGAGCATGATGGGAGAGAGCTCTTTCTGGGGCCAACATAAAGCCTGCACTGTAAACCGGAATCAGTAAGGTGCCCTTCTCCCTGAGCATTTCCAATCTCCAAGAGCTAGCATCTGTGAACTGCCGGTCCTTCCTGCGCGTTCCACACTGTTAAAGCCAGCATCAGTGAGCTGCCGGCCCTCCCTCTGCGTTTCCACACTGGTAAGTGAAAATCATTGATCTGCAGTTCTTATATCATATAAGCACATGTATAAGAAATAAAGTGCAGATATTAATAGATAAGAAATTGAAAAGAAGCACAAAAAAGAAAACAAAAATAGTGCCTTATCAAAAATAAATGGTCAGAGTCAGCAAGGAAAAAAACGCCACCAGGCAAATCATTGAAATAGAATCAGTGTGTTGTAGTTTATGGTTTCCACAAAACTCTGGCTGCTTTACAGGATCCCCCCCCCTTGTTCGCTGAGCCTTTTTCTAACTCTTGCAGATAGAAAACATAGAACAATGACAAGGAATACTTTTTATGCTTAGCTTGCGCGTATGCCTCTGCATCTGCCAGAAGTGTCAATAAGCCTGTTCCATAAGCCATTTTAGTATCAGGCTGCTTGCTATACCGCAGTTTTGCTTCTCCTACCTCTATTAACATGCCAAGCAGGCAATGCTAGCTTACAATAGAAACCCTTCTCTTTTGTAGTGGATCTTTACAGCCACTATTGAAATCTGTGTTGCTAGGAGCTTTCATGAACCCTTGTCTCAGAATCAGCGAAGGAAGGGGGGTAGCAAAACTACACATGAATGTAAGTAAATCCCCCATATTTACACAAAACATAGAGTAGATTTTTAAAATAAAACTATTAAATGTTGGTTAGTCTATAGATCAGTTATTTACATCAGTCCCATATATACAGTTTCCCTGCTTCAGTAGGAATGTTAAACTTCCCATATGATGCAGACCATCTTGCTCTAATGCAGGGTGCCAGCTGGGCATTCTTTTCAATAAAGTTAAGAACTACATTCACATTTGGTGCATTCAAGTGATTTTTTTCATGTGATCTGTATTAATCATTACCACAGTAGGAAAGCACACTTGCTATGAATGCCCTCAACTTAATCTTATTACAGATAAGGGAGGGATGTTGACAGACAATAAGAAACTGGGACACTGCCTTCCCAATTCTGAGCTCAGACAACGGGTGCTGCCTGACTAAACTCACCGTGATTGGTCACTTGTTTAAAAAGCTGGCTGCAGGGGTGTGTGTGTGTGTGTGTGTGTGTGTGTGTGTGTGTGTGTGTGTGTGTGTGTTAGTGTAGCTGATGGGATGTGGAGATTGTGGAAGGTCCATGATTTTCTTGGCAGGTACTTGACTTTGGGAGGTGATCGATGTAAGAACTTCTCATGGATTATCTTGTTATGCCACCAAGATCGGTAAAGTTAAAAACATTTATCTAGATTTGCTTGGTTATACTACAGTGATTGTATAGAAAATGCACATTACTAAAACAAATCACTAAGAATTCTAGTTTAAGTTTGCACTAATTGCTAAGTAGGTTGTTATTCATTGTACACAGCAAGTACTGACATGGGAATCTGTGGAAGGGGCAGTATAGGGCAGTAAAGGGCTTGTGGGCAGTGAATTGCATAGGAATGTTTGAGAGTCGCAGGATATAAATCATTTGTGATCCATAGTCATAACAAAGCACTTTAGGGAGAACTATCACCAGTATAGAAATGAAATATAAATGAAGTATAAAAGCATTTTCTTTTTCCACATTACTAAACCCGCTGTTTTTCAAAACCATATTTTAACCCTGTAGTCCATGCTGACATCTTTCATAAAGTCATTGCTTACAATGTAATTGTCTCTGACATGTTAAAGGACCAGTAACACCAGAAAAAGAAGAAATCCCATCGGATTACCATGTCTATTATACCTACAGAGCACTTTTAGGACAGAGTCACACTGGCTGTTTTGTAGCTGAGCTGGGAAAATAGTATCAATTGTTTATTTCCTGTGGGATAATTCACACAGGCGATTTTGTTTTGCCCCATAGTCAAGAATTTGTCTATTTAAGAACAGTTCATCTACAGAACAATCAATGTTGCCCTGGTCTTAAAAGTCTTCTCTTTAAATTCTTCATTTATTGTGTTCACTCCCTCTGTATGCTCTGTAACTAAATCCCTATGTCCTTTGTTTGCTAGGGAACGTTAAATAATAAATATTCACAAAGTGCCTCAGAAAAGCAAAACAAATCAAACTTAGAAGAGAATATTTTTACATTTGCTGCAAATCAATAACTGCCATTCCAATCCAAATAGATTTTGGATTCTGGTGATATGGGCATTTAACTGCAGTGAGGGTGTTCTGATTGGCTATTAGAAACAGTGGGCGTGTAAACATGGCAGAGGATTCAGCAGGGGAAGTAAGATCCTATGCAGGTGCGCTGCAAACAAACTTAAGGAGAGGAATAAGAGGTATTGTGAATTGAGCAGCAGAAAGCTGTGTCCCTAGGGCTGGGGAAGACAGGGCACTTGAAGCTGAAAAAAAAACAAAAGGAACGTTTTACTTTGCTTTTTGGCAGCAAAAATGAGGTATGTAGTTTATATGCAGAAATTTAAATTCACATATGAAAGTGCTTAACATAGTACAAATGAAGAAAATTCTAAACATAAAATCATGAAGATAAATCCCTCTAATTGCCAGAAACTAGAGGATGAAGGTTCCTGGCCCCTAGAGGTTTTTTTTAATGGGAGGGAGACTTGCATATCAGACTCAAGACCCTGAGTGAAAGCTATGTCATTTTATCATGAAGACAATGGCAGGGATAAATAGAGGTTAACTTTCCCCTTTCTGTAATTTATAAGCACTTGTGCATGTGCACAGGTAAGTAAGTGGTGACCGGCAGTGGCAGTGTAAGAAACAATTGCCAGGGGGTGTAGTATCAAATCTGAAAGGAAGGGAATTCCCCCTTTTTTTTTTTTCTGTGTTTGAGACCCCTGCTATAAACCAATGTACCTCTAATTAAAAACTGGCCATGCAGCAAGTTTATTTTTTTTAGATCCAAATTAAAGGCAATAAAAAGAAAAGAGGTGGCACGCACTGCGAGTAAGGTATATAACCCCAAATAATTTACTGACCAGTGATGCAGTATATAGCAGGACAACGTTTTGGGAAGCTACACACCTCTGTGATGAATAAGTCTTTTAAAACAAAATGCCTTTAATTTTGGTTGCCGCCTCATCCCTTTAAAAGCAAACACATTGAAAATGCACATGGTGCAGGGTTGATCTGAGTTTAGATGCAGGTGCACCTATTTTTAGCAGCCGTGCAACATGCATTTAAACCCAGCTTTTAAAAAAAAAAAAAAATGTTTGATTTATTAAGAAGAGAGATACATATATTTTGAAATTGTTATCTATAAGTCATAACCATTGGTAAATTGAACATGACAGTAGTAACAGCATTTGTTAAGTTGAGTTATTAACCTTTTTAACAATACAATTTCTAATGCTATGTAGTTCTTATTGGTGGTTAAGTGAATATATCTCTTCTGTATTTTTCCATTTTAACTGGGGAAGGGTAAACCAGGTAAGTGGGATGGGAAAACCAAAACAGTTGGTTTTAAGGTGTCGGGGTGGGTGGGTGTATACAAGGTATAACTAGGGGTCGTTAAAATAATTTTGTCTTTTATAGTTCATCTTTTTTTTTTTTTTTAGGATGTCTTCCACCATCCATCTCCACTTTTCTCCCCCTCTCTCCCCTCCTCTTCATTTGTTTAGTGTGTATGTGGGTGAGACCTTTGTCCGCATCTTGGTGGTTTTATCTGTGTTTGAAGTTGGGTTTTTGATGTCCGGTTAGTCTATGTCCTAAGAGTATTTCTTGAAGTAGGTAGGTCATTGGTTTGTTGGGCTTTTGTCAGGATTGTTAAGTATGGAGTCCAAAGGGTTAGGAGTTTTTTAATTCTTTGTTCACGGTCATTTAGTGCATCATATCTTGCCACTATTATCATATTCCATAGTTTGTCTTTTAGCATGTGTATTGTGGGAGCGGTTGGATGAAGCCAGTTGAGAGCAATAAAGTGTCTAGCTGCTAGGAGTAGTAGTTTAGGGGGTAATTCAGCAAAGTCCGAATTGTCGCGTTAAGGTGTGAATTCGCGTCTATTCTCTACTTCCCAGTGTTCGCTTATAGACAAAAGTCTGGGAAGTAGCGAATTTGCGACCAATTTGGAAGACTGCGCTACAATCCAAGCGACTGCAACATTCGCTAACATACAGAGTTATTCGCATCATTTTGCGTGCGCGTGCAT
>WMED01018042.1:0-12822 GCA_019650415.1 Pipa parva | reverse complement strand
TTATATTCACTAGTTATACATCATTTTATGCGCTGCTAATTGTTTGTTTTTTGGTTTAATTAGTAAGCAATCCTATTGTATCTTTCAAAAGCAAATGGAAACACTACAGTTATCTAAAACCCTGGGTGATAATTAAAGTTGTATTTAAATCACTTTTGTGTTAATATCTTACTTAAAAAGAACATTTGTGCTGAAATACATTTATGTTTTGAATGCAGTAAGCAATCATATATTCCAGTTCAAAGCTATATATCAATCACACAGTTTGGAAACATTAAAGGGGGTTATTCACTAAGGTGCGAATTCGACAGTCTAATTCGCAAACAGCGGATTCCCATAGCAAATCTGCTACAATTTCCCCATTGTAAAGTTGCGACAATTTTCCCATAATAAAGTTGCAACTGCGACAATATTCTCATTATAAAGACGTGACAATAGCAGCCTATTGAGACTGTCTTTATCTGGCGAATTCGCACCTATATGCAACAATTCGGACTTTAGTGAATAACCCCCTAAATCTGCCATTATATAATAGATACCACATGTGGATCGAACAATTTAACATTTTCTTCTTAACATAATTGGGGGTTATTCATCAAAGTCCGAATTCGCCTTGCATAGTATCTCCACGTCTGTTCATATCAATACAATAAGGAAGTCGCAAATTCACTTTTCCTTATTCATGAAGCAGTGGACAGCATTGGACGTCGTCGAACTATAGTAGGATGAAAAGTCATGTGGAGTGAGGAGAATTCCTCCAATGAACGGCAGTGATGTCATTCTGATCATATCCCACTAACTATATATATAAGTGAAAAATACTTATTTTTATGTCACCTTGTGCCTAGCTCATGTTTAATAATAGACTAATTTAATCGCAGTCACCATTGTTAGTTTTGAATAAATAGTTGCCATCAAACCCTTCAATTTGCCACTTTTTTGTGGTGAAGGCAAACAGGTGAATTTAGAGCGGTACGCACTGCAGAATCCGCTCCTTCGACAGACTACATCGCATGCTGAATAGCCGAATTACTTGTGCACGCGCACGCCAATTGATGCAAAGGGCTCCGTAAGTCCACGTATGCAGTAAGCCTCAAAATTAGTCGCAAATTCATCACATTGCAGAGATTGGTGAATAAGCGGAGTTGGAGAAGTCGCAAATGAACGTGAATACACGCATATACACAACTGTTCAGACTTTGATGAATAATCCCAAAGTCTCTGATAAAAAGACATTTGACAGAAGAAATATGTCACTACAATTACTATTATTTATAATTTATTCAGTAAAATCAAAGAAAGCAACTGAAACTGCCAAGATCTGCAAAATAATTTGTGCTATAAACCATAAATTATGTCAGTAAAAATACAATTTTTTCATTTCTAGAATTAAATAATATAAAATGAATATTGTTATCTTGATGAACAATCATTGATTTCTATTTTATTTTATTTTAAATCTGTATTCCCCAGGATATATATACAAGAAATTCATTTACACATTTTACCACATAAAACATGGTGAATTATGGCATTTTAAGCAATAGCTAGAACTACCTCTACTGTTCTATGTAGAAGTAGGGTTCTGTTTTTTCATCCCAGAATTGGGCAAAAAGGTTGAATAATATGTTTTTACCTTTTCACCCCTGTTTTTGGCATTTTCCCCAAAAATCAGGCAAAAAAACCAGCCAAAATATAGTGAAAAATGGAGCAAATAGGTCAAAAAATACTTTTCTACCTTTTTGCATGATTTTTTGGGTGAAAAAGTGAAAAAAAAATCATTTTTGACTTTAGTAAATCTTACTAACTGTGTGATACTCATAATAACAAATGGGTTGGGACATCTATTACAGAGCTCATCATAATTTATATGATTGCAATTGAAGACAGATTGCTTACCTTCTGAAGAAGATAATTTATATATATTTCCCTGGAAACATTACCTTAAGTCTATCTGCTGGCTCAACTTTTTCTTCTAGGACTTTATTGAGCACTTTTGTAGACGTCAAACAGTCTCAAGTACAGGAACAGTAGAGAAAGTAGCCTTATATTAGTTTTTTTTTTAATGGAAAAATCACATCTACAGTTTTTTCCTTTTCCAAAATATATAACTTAGTGAAATTGCACTTTACCATGTTAAGAGTGCAAAAAATGTATACTTTATAATTCTTTTACTTACATTCTTAAATTTCATCTAATCTAATGATGTGATAGTATGATAAAATAATATTCAGGTCTACTCAAGTTTATGCACACAATTAACTAGGACAATACAATTTCCTTTAGTGGTAGTTAGTTTGGCATGGGATCTTAAAATGGATATAATTTTTCTAGTTATAATATGCACCTTTAAAGTACATATACTTTTTTTTTAATAAAATGTGACTTTTTTGCTAAGGATAGAGCAATAGGATTGTCTTTATCTTTTTAACTTTTCTAAATATTTCACATAACTGGATGTCTCTCTCTTGTCTATGAAACATTGAAAAATAAAAAATAACAATAATAATAAAAATTGATCTCTTTCTTCTGAGAAACAGAGACTTTCTTAAAAATTTTACACCAAGGGCGAAATATATTAAACTTGAAAAGACCGCTCTGGATCTTTCTGAGTTTACCGAGAGAAATCTTGCATTGTTCTCACAAGATTTTTTTCAAGATTTCAGATTGAGTTTTTAGATCTCAGTTTTTAAAAATTTTCAGTTGAAAGGTAGCCATGCTACTAATGTAATGTATGGCTACCTTTCAATCTGAAAATTTTTTTACAAAATCAAGATAAAAAACTCAATCTCAAAAAATTTCTTGAGATTTTTCTTGGTAATCTTGGAAAGACACAGAGCGGTCTTTCTGAGTTTAAGGGGGTAATTCAGCATAGTCCAAACTTACCCTCCAATCCTTCGCCTCTAACACAGACTGTTATGCGCTCACTGATGTTCTGCGTGCACACATCAGTGAATGCTTTAAAGGGATTCCAGTCTTGGCAGGGCTCGCGAGGTTCAACTAGAGTCCCCTCGCGAGACTAGAATCCCTTTAAAGCATTAGCTGATGTCTGCAAGCAGGACATCAGTGAGCGCATAACAGTCTGTGTGAGCAGAGATGAAGGATCAGAGGGTAAGTTCGGACTATGCTGAATTTTATTTTTTATTATTATTATTTATTCATTCTTATATAGCGCTACTATTTTACGCAGCACTTTACAGAGATTCATCATTCACTTCAGTCCCTGCCCCATGGAGCTCACAATCTAGTTTCCCTATTTTGTCACACACACACAGATGAATGTTTTTGTATTACCCCCTAATACATTTTGCCCTAAATGTTAAAAATCTTATTTGCAAACAGTATACAAATAACAGTATAGATAGCTACACTGTGTGTTATGATTCCCATTGTAGGCTACTGTATATGGACTGGGACTACTTATATATCATCTACCTTCTGTATTATTTAATGTCGTGAATGCACTTAAATAGTGATTTTTTGTATTTTTAGTATTTGTAGCTTTTTCTACTTCATTTTAAATGTGTTAAAACTGGCTTCTTGTCTGTGCATTATAAATACTGTATTTGCTGGCGTATAAGACTACTTTTTAACCCCTGAAAATCATCTGAAATGTTAGGGGTCGTCTTATACGCCGGGTATCACTTTTTTCTCTCCTTACCTAGCTCCTCCATTGCCCGGCTGTCTGGGCTAAGCGCTACAGCATTCCTCCCCCAGCATTGATGTAACTTCCTGTGAGTGACAGGTAGGGGTGTGCGATATTGCTGAAAAATGATATCTCAATATTTTCTGTAATTTCATGGATAACGATAATAAACGATATTTTGCATTATTTAAAAATGTGTTAAGTCTTATATTTCAATTTAGTGAAAAAATTGGATTAGCTGTGTTTGGGTTAATCCTTGGTTTGTCTGGTTCTGGTGTTTTTGCTTGGTGCTGTGTGTCGGTGGCTGTTAGGCCTGACACGTGCCGGCCTCTATTTATGTATGTGTATAGTTGGGTCTCAGCTTTGTTACAAAGCTCGTTAAAAGTGCTGCCACTCTGATAGTTCGCCTCCCGGAAGTCTCTGCAGCAGCCTATTCTAAAGGCATGGAGCCATTCGATAATGACAGCTTGCATATCGATAACGCACCGATTACAATATTATCTTAGACGATATATCTCGCACACCCCTAGTGACAGGAAGTTTAATCATTGCTGGGGAGAGGAAATGCTATAGCGCTCAGCACAGACAACTGGGCAACAGAGGAGCTAGGTAGGGAGAGAGAAAAGGAGGGGGCGTGCACTAAGATAGCACCCCCTCCTTCAGAGGGTAGGGCTTGTAGGGGCAGCACAGTGTGATGGTGCTCTGATAATCTTGGAGACAGGGAGGGCTGGGAAAGCAGGGAGAGCTGACCAATCCAAGCAGTATTTGCCTTGGAAGAGGGGTAGTCTTATACGGCGAGTATATCTCAAACTCTATATTTTAACTGGAAAAGTTATGGGTCATCTTATACGCCCAGTTGTCTTATACTCTGGCAAATACGGTATATTGTTTATTGCTGCATTACATAGAAGTGCTATATAAATAAAAATATGCATACATGGGTAACAGATAATATCAGGATGCCTGAACGAGAAAAAATATTTACCTAATTTAACAAATTACTTATATTTTATTGCAATAGATATATATATATATCTAATAACTCATAAGGTCACAGATTTGCACTGTATTGGTAATCTATTTTTGTAATCTAGGCCGTCTCTTCCCCACAAAACACATATATTTAACAATGGACATATAATATTAATGGCAAAAACATATTTCTATTAACTACACTGTCACAGCCTTTTTCCTATACCTAGTAAACTGCAGATTAAAATGTATGTATGTATAATTTTATTTATAAAGTGCCACAAATTTATGCAGCGCTGTACAATTCAGCGCAGCGCTGTATTGTATTTTTATTTTTATCAATGCACTGATTATCCAAGCAGTCAAATTCTGTACAATGTTCTGTAT
Source organism: Pipa parva (assembly GCA_019650415.1). Taxonomy (NCBI): domain Eukaryota; kingdom Metazoa; phylum Chordata; class Amphibia; order Anura; family Pipidae; genus Pipa; species Pipa parva. Next base: position 7,817 of record WMED01018042.1, on the reverse strand, counting down.
ACAAAATTCTATTTAATTCTGTATTACAAAAGTTGACCTCATCAGTTAACTAGAATTTGTGTTTTATCTCAACATGGAGATTATTGTTATGCTTTCTTTAATCAGATTCACTGCATGTAACACCAATTAAGCAATTAAATATCCATAATGTGACTTATGATACAGTGGAGGAGTTAACATCATTTTTCAGTGAACCAGGGCACTAACAAAGCATCTATTTATACAGCCATATTATTTTACCAGGAACTTCTTATTCTTATATAACTTCTATTGTCTATTTTGCCAATATTAGAGAAATTTCATTATTTGACAATTTGATTAAAAAAAAACATCATTTAAAAAAAAAATTTTAGTAGAAAGTTCATTTTGCAACTTGATATTTAGATACTCAGGTTTAATGTAACTTATAAAATATTATCTTTATATAAATTTATTTTATTCTTCATTTTAGATATTCATGATCCTAACAATAAGAAACCAGTTATGGTTTACATTCATGGAGGTTCCTATATGGAGGGCACTGGAAATATGATTGATGGAAGTATTCTTGCAAGTCATGGAAATGTTATTGTAGTTACTGTTAACTACAGGCTAGGTGTTTTAGGTAAGTAAATACACCATATTTCTTTTTTTTACAATTTCAGTTTCAGATTTTTTCATGTTGACTAATTCATATGGGTAGCATTTGATTTGGACAAATTGTAGAAGTCTTTATTTTATGTGCTTGACCTAAATTTTTAAAAAGCATATGTAATATAATATTGATATTTATAAAGAATTCACATATAGCTTTTTTTGCAATATTTTTCAATACACTGTTCCAAAGAACATAATGGCTAGATATTCAAAACAAAATAAGAAAAACTTCAATCAGAATGATATATACATAAATTCATATAAATAAAACAGGGAAAATAAAGTTAGAAAGTCAATATCAGTAATTTATTGAGTCAGAATTATTTTTAAAAATACAAATATTCATCACACACTGACTATACTAAATAATTATTCAAATGCTTCTGTTATTCTGTCTAATGCATATATATAATATCCAATGTGGGGAGAGCACACACTATTATACTATATCACTGGTGTAGGTTAGGATTGATTCAATTATAACATTACACACAAAAATGCACATCCCATTAAAGGAAAAAAAAGTCAGAATTAATAAAACTAACAGTAAGTCTAAATAATAAACAACAGAATTTTTGGAAAAGCAAATAAAAGGTATAGTACCATGCCTGTGTACATAAGAATTATTTAAAGTGGACCTTTCAGGGGCTTAAAGAATGACTGACATTAAAGTTCCTCCAATCACATCCCTTAAATCATGGTATAGCATGAATCTGATTGGAGGAGCTATGTCAATCTTCATTTAGCCCCACCCAAACCAATTCAAGAAAGAAAAGTCGGGGGAAAATGACAGTGAGACATGCTATGTAATGATACATTTTTTAAATACATATATATTTTATAAAAAAATGTATTTCATTAGTATACTGAACCTAATTTAATGTTCGAATTTTGAGGTGATATTCCACTTTAAGCTAACTCTTCTTCATATCCCTCTAATGGTTAAAGGTTACAAGTCAAATGTTTTATCACATACTTGACTGCAGGAGTTATTTATATGTTAAAATGCTCCTGTGGAAAAGCATATGAGGAAAACAAAGTGGTAGGTGGAAATGCATAAAGGTGAGCATAAGAGTAATAACTGCAATCTTACCAAAAATGAACATGATACTACAGTGTTCAGACATATTTAATAGATGGATCTTTAGGTATAGCAGGTAAGATGACTGGCAATTGATGTCATATGGTAATTGGAAAGAAGTGAAGATTTTGGCAAATTGAAGTTAGATACATTAACACCTAGAGGTCTAAATGAAGACTAGTTTTAGAAGCTTTTTTGAGCTAGGTACCATGTTTATGTAAATTTTTTTGCTAGTTGATGGGCATATAAGTAGAAAACCTCTGTAATAATATTTTTATTATTTTAATTTAGTTTTTATCCAACACTATCATCTATAGACTAATTTGTGAATTATGGACTGTAACAAGTATATAATCATTTATAATATATCAAAAGCACTTTATAATGATGGATATTGGTAGCTTTACCTCTGAAAATAAAAATTATGTTGTACTCACATTATTGCACTATGTGAGTAAAAAAAGATGCAAAAGACATTAGTGTGCTCTTCTTCTCTTGTGTCAGAATTACATAGCATAACTTAAATATACACAAGAAGATATATTAAGGCTGTACACAAAGGAACAATTGGAGAGTTTAGTTCCTACCCCTACCTCTCTGTAGTAATGTCCCTAGTAATGTCCTGTCTCTAAAACCTGTAAATCACTATTCAGAGTTGTATCTTTTGCTTCAATTTCCAAAAAACATTATTTTATTTGTAAATATATATATATAAGTTAAGATAGAGTGGTTGTGTTAGTCCACAGATGCAAAAAAGGTGATACCTTTTTTATTGGATTATTAGTCATTTTTTAATAGACAAGCTTTAGAGGGTTCAGAAGAGGTTAAAGATTTATTTTTATACCAGTGTTATCAATTTCTCAAGATTGTGTGGCAATTTTTATTTAGTATTTAGCATAGTACCCATTTGATGTCACTTTCCCGGAAGTATTTTACTGATTTGCTTGTATCTTTATTGTGCTTGATTTGGCAATGAACTTTACATGGTCAAACACACAGCACCATTATGCATCTAATAAATGAATTTGCTTGTCAAAGGACAAATGCAGTCTTATGAATATTATTTTTTGCTATGTGAATTTAATGAAATCCTCTACATATAGTACCCAAAACACAATTAAAATGGCAAAGAATGCTTAATAACTATATTATTTAAAAAATGAAATGTAGTTTCATCCATATGTTAGTATATTGTGTGTGACCCCAGTATAGTCTGTATAACAAATCAAAAATCTGACGCGCGTACGTGATGACATTTCGGCCAAACGTCACCACGTGATGCACGTACAGGATGACGTTCCGGCCGAAACGTCATCACGCGGTGCGTGGTGACGTCAGAGCTGGGGGTCGCGGTCTCATAAAGGTTGAGAACCGCTGTACTAGAACAAACCATTGATGATTTTTGTATTACTTTCTCTTTATGTTTCAGTTTGCAAATATTTTCCTCATGTACTGTCATGTCATGTTCCTCATGTGTTTTACAAGTACCAGTGGTTACCTTCTGTTACACATATAAGGGTTATTGTAGTCTCAAAATCAAGCATAATTAATATTAATGCATAATAAATTAATTTTATTGAATTAATATATCATGTAGATAAAAATATGTTTTAGACCAAAAACAATGACAGTATATTGTTTAATCAACATTTATCATTTGATTTCTTGCAACTATAATGAATGTTTTTTTACTATTTATTTGTAATTGGGGATCTTTAAAGGAGAACTTTCGTTAGATTACATCTTTATATATGCAGTACTATACCTTAGTGAGAAGCATTTCTCTCCAGTAGATATTTCATCTGAAGCAGAATGATTGATTAGGCAGCACTGATAAACTCCCACATCAGGAAATATGTGTGATATAACTGCTAAACACAAGAAGAAAAAGCTGCCTGATTTCTATTAATTAAGCAGTGTGCTGACCTTTTGGCCTCATTGGCCTTGCTTTGTTTACATTCTTGAAATGCAGGATATTACAGAAGAAAGCTAACTTATGCGCAGGCATTACATTACACATTAGTTAAAAATGTCTAGGAGAGGGTACTTTTTCATGGAAAACTGGCAGGTACATGTCACACACACATTTCCTGGTGTGGGAGTTTATCAGTGCTGCCTACTCAATTATTTTTTTATTCTTAATATTACACATATTTCATATTAATCATTAGGGATATGGGGTTCAAAGATTCTTGCATTTAACTAGTCACCCCTTAACTAGTAAACAAAAAAGTAACATAAAGACAGTTAACTAAATTAATTGTTGGTCACATTGTTTAGTAGCAGTGTTGTTTCTTTTTATATAATTTTGTAAATGAATATCTGGCTTTTAATAAGCTACCTCTTGTTGTAAGACCAACACCAGCTAAGGTTTTGATGCTGGAAGTAAGCAAGCTTCAAAGAGCCATAAAAACTCATCTGAGTGATTTCAATTGCAGCCATTTCAAAGCAGTCTCATGTCTTTATGTAAAGCAGTTAATATAATAGGGTGCATTCTGTTGTGGTAACTTCTTTGAGTAAAAACTTGAGGCCATTTTGATGGAGCCGGTATCAATATTGACCAGAAAATAGAAAAAACAAAGCTCTCTTATATAGTGCACACCATCATATTTTATTATAATTCAAAAAACACACTGTGCAAAAAAATATAAAAATAAAAACATTAAAAACAATTAAAATCGATAACACATCAAAATTGACCAACTTTACCAGCCTATATAATACAAACTGGATGGATATAAAGATAGGGGTAAATTAATACAGATTACAGATCAAAAGAAATCACAAAGAATATTGTAATAACGAAAGTAAGAATACACATAATAAGAATCCCCATAAACTTGTTTTACCGTCCAGTATGGTCAGTAGTAGTGTGTGGTCTCAGTCCGCAAATTATAGCTGCATAGTTAAAAGTCGGCAGTATTAGAAAGAGACCAACGTTATTGTAGGTTTAGGCAAGGTAAGCGTTAGGTCAAAAGGATGAACCGGACGCGTTTCGTCCCTTGTGGACTTCCTCCTGCAGGATTAATTTACCCCTATCTTTATATCCATCCAGTTTGTATTATATACAGGCATCAAAATTCCCCATCTGGCAATCTGGCATTGCCATAAAGAAATACTTAGGGGGTAATTCAGCAAGGTGCGAACTCACCTTGCGATGCTTCGATTCACCTCGCAAAAATGATTACGCGCTGCCTTCTCTCCTACATACGCACATCATCATACGCTTTAAAGGTGTTCCAGTCTCACGAGTGGTCGCGAAGAGAGTGCAATAACTTTAAAGTGTGCACTGATGTGCACGTGTAGGAGAGAAGGCAGCGCGTAACCATTTTTGCGAGGTGAATCGAAGCATCACAAGGTGAGTTCACACCTTGCTGAATTACCCCCTTAGGGTGAAAGTTATTAAAGTGAAAAAGACTGATCTCAGCTTTTCGAGTTTATCCTGTGAGATCTCGAGATCTCAAGTTGATCATGCAAGATTATCGTTTAAGTTTTTTTATCGGATTTTTCAATGGAAAGGTAACCATACTTTACATTATTAGTATAACTATCTATCCATCAAAAAATTTGATTGAAAAAACTCAAGTGATAATCTCGCTGGATCAACTCGAGATCTCACAAGATTAACTCAAAAAGCTGAGATCAGTCTTTTTGACTTTACTAATTTTTGCCCTATTAGATTTTTATCAGTCTGCTGTTTGCAGATGATCACTTGGCTAAGTATCTTGCTGCTTTGATTTGCATATTTATTAATTTATGATCACATGGCTGTCTAATTAGTCATTAAATGCATAATAAAAACATGGATATCAATTAAGAAGTGATCAGTTAATTTCTAATTTATGCAGAATAAGTATGATCAGAAAGAAATCTGAGTTAGGATAAATATTTGGGCAAATTTTTATTGGTCAGAACATTAGTCAAATGGGTAGGGAATTTCAACAACTTTTTCTTTTATTACTTCTATATACTCTCATAAATAGAAATGTAGAGAAACTCAGATATTTCACAAAACCTCAGTTGCTGATAAATGTAAGCGGGCTTTTCAAAAAATATATACAGGTAAAGATCTTTAGTTGAGACTAATCATCAGTTTCCATCATCTCAATTGTCTACCCTAATTGAAAGTAATGACTTTCATCTAGAGGAAAGGAAAGACTTGTTCTTGAGTCATTTATCACTACAAGCTTTATTAAACTAATAGTACTGTGCACAGCATAGGGCATTGATTGGAAGACACTTTAATGAGCAGTCTCATATCACATTTGTAAAAGAAGAAGAGAAGGAAACCCTTATGAGGGCCAATTTGAATCTGTATAGCTTGCTGTGCTTGAAATAAAAGACTTGCTGGGCCTGCAATTTAATATTCCCACAGGCATATAAATACATAGCACAATATAAATGATAAACTATGCTTTTTGTTTTTTTTTGATAAGTTAAACATCAAAAATTAAACACAAAAATACTCCAGGGTCTAGTTACAATATGTTCATTGATCTGTGCTTTTAATGACATTATACAAATTGACAGTCAAGTACTGAAAAACTACGCAGTGTGATTCCCACATAACACCTACAATATTTAGAATGACTAACAAAAGTATCTTGAAAATATGAATTCTCTGACATCCCGAATGAATGCAGCAGAAATCTAACACATACAGTATATTGTTATTTTCTCCTAATTAATATTTATATTATGCTAACAAGCAACCACTGCATACATGAGATTCAATATTAAGAGTCATTATGAAGGGTATTGATGAAAAGCTGAAGATTCTAATTATAAAATGTTTCCTGACAGAATGGCACAAATTGTTTGTTTCAGGTTGAACAAATGCTGCCAGCAAAAATATGAAAAAAAATTAGCGTCAAATTATTTTTTTGGTTTTTGGCAACCCCTTTAATTAAAGTGGCTTCAGGCTGACATGAAAATGGTCATTAAAATGAAATAGGATGAAAGGGAAAACAAAAAAAAAATGATCTTGGGGAAGACATCAAAATATCAATAATAGCAAATGTTTCATTGGCAAAGGATACATGCAATATGTACAGTAAGTAGTAATAACCTCTCTGCCAGCCTAGTGCACATAAAATGGATTGCTGGATATTTGTTTTAGTAAAGCCTTTATAAATAAAGCATATATAAAGTAGAGCATTTATAAATACAATCAGTGAGACATGAGTTGAAATACACGTGCATTTTTTAATCCTTAAAAGTATGTTTTTTACACAAAGACAACAAAGGTCAATTCCATTTTAAAAAAGCAGTGACTAAATAAAATAGATACAATTGATGTCCCTTCATAATTCTAGCAATTATTGGTAGAAATGTAGAGCTTTCTACTTCAGAAGACCTTAATTCTTCCTTTAAATATAAAGCTGCAACTGAGTTTTATGCAAGTCTTTAAACCACTTTGTTATTTATTGTATTGCATACATTACTAATAAAACAAATATTTTCAATTGCTGATAATTATACATTCTAAATTAAGGTGAAATTTATTAAAGTCGGAAAGGCTGCACTCGTTTTTTTCCAAGTTTATTGTGCGAGATCTCGCATTCCTACGAGATTACCATGTGAGTTTTTTTATAAAAAGGTAGCCATACTACTAATGTAAAGTATGGCTAGCTTTCCATCGAAAAACTCAATCGAAAAACTTGTGAGTTAATCTCGTGGGAACAAGAGCGGTCTTTACGACTTTAATACATATTGCCCTAAAAGTAAGGATGCAGCTAGACTAGACAATTACAATGTCTAATAAAGGGAATCTAAAGCTTTAGGCTGGCAGGAAAATACATGAAACCCATTTTTCATAACATGGGACATACTTTCTACTATGAAACAATGAACTACACAGTAGTTGGCAGAGAGACTTAGCATCATGTCCCTGCTGAGTCTGCTATGTCTATGAAACAGCGGGGGTTATTCACTAAAGTCCGAATTGTTGCATATAGGTGCAAATTCACCAGATAAATTTGGGGGTAATTCACCATTGTACGAAATGAGGTCTGGATCCTTTGCCTCACTTCGCACATGGTGTTATGTGCTCACTGATGTCCTGCACACGGACATCAGCGAACGCTTTAAAGGGATTCCA
>WMED01018040.1:0-12823 GCA_019650415.1 Pipa parva | reverse complement strand
TGTAAAATGTAAACAAGTTCACAATAAGGGGGGTATTCAGCAAGCTCCAAAGTGAGGCGAACACTACGCACCTCACTTCAGAGCTTGCTGAATTCCCCCCTAAGTTGTGATAATAATCCTCACCCAAATGAATTCCTCTTCAGTAAAAACATTTCAACCTGCACAAATGTATTTATAATGAGCAAATGCCTTTTGAAAAACTCCAACAAACTTTTTTCAGCCTTGAAATGGAAGATTATACTGGGAAAGGCAGGAAAAAAGAAGGGTACATAAATTATTCCCTATCGAGTTTGTTCCTGTCGTTTAACTTAAGTCCAAAATATTTTCCCATCGAAAAGAGCCATCGATATGTAACGAAAAGGACCCTCATAGAATAGCATTGCAAAGTGTTCCCCTGTTAACAGATCAATATTTATCCACAACAATTTATTTTGTTGGGAAAACATTTTTATCAATCCTTTTTAGGATTCAGGAAAACAAAAACTGACAGCAAAATGGGGTGAAATCAATCAATATGGTCCTATCACTCTTGAAGATAATTTATTTCTACAACAGAGTAACATATTCTTTTAGAAATACAGTTACTAATAATACATAGTTACTAATAACATAGTAATTTGAGTAGGAAAAAGATGCAGATCCATAAAGTCTGAGGGCCTTATAGTCACGTATAGTTCTGAATTTGCGTTTGAGTGCTATTTCCCCATGTTTGCTTATTGAGTAAACTCTGCGATGCAGCATATACACATCTACTTTGTGCAGCACCGGTTCTACCTATGGGCGATGTGGGTGACGGCCCAGGGCGCAATCTATCTGAGGGGCGCTGTCGCCCACATCGCCCATCTCTAAACTTGACCTCCTCCCCCCCGTGCGCCCCCTGCCCTGCAACACCCCCTTACCCTCCACTCACCTCCAACAGTGTTCCAGCGATGCACCTCCTCTGATGAGGTAAGTTGAATGCGATGTCGCTCCTTACTGCTTCAGGTCTTGTCGGCTGTATTCGACAGCTGCCAGCAAGACCCGAACATCTAAGGAGGGCTGTCGCATTCAGCTTACCAACTCAGAGGAGGTGTGTTGCTGGAACTCTGTTGGAGGTGAGTGGAGGGCACTGGGCAAGTGGGGGGGAGATGTTGCGAAGTGGGGGGGGTGCGACGGGGTAGCAGCAACATTTGTTAAATTACTCTTCTAATAGCAAGTAATTCACTTGGTAGTCAAAATCCCTTAGTGCATCATGGGAAGTTCCTGTTGTCTATAGCTTTTGTATTCTTTCACTTTAGCTATAAAGTCATGGAATAAAGGATTTTTGCAGCTCTGTGATTTGCTGTGCTCATCGCCACTGGTAATTGTTTTTACAGCATTTGAGAACAAAATTCCTTGAGACTGATTTTAAATTAGAGATCGTGGATAAAGAGATGATGAGCAAATCATACTGTGTTTTTCTACCTTGTAAACACTATAAGCAACTGATGCTAGCAGTAGTTGATCCAGGAATACAATTTGTCCAACAATTGTACTGATATGGAAAGCTTACTAGGCTGAATTGGCAGCTGGACTATATAAGGGGTTAACATTGCAAAGGTTACATTGTTGGACACAATTATTGGGGGATATTTATAAAAGTCCATTTTTTGGCTTGGTAAACAATCAATCACATTATCCAAAAAACAGATATAATTACATAGGACAAATGGCCACATTCTTGATGAGGTAACAGGACAATTTTAACAGTAAATGAATTAATACTTTAGAAGAAGAGGGGCTAATTTCAAGGTGATTCATGTTGATGTGTGCGGTTGACCATATCACAATGTGGCTCCTGGAAAGCACCATTCTACTGGTTGCTGCAACACCCTCAGTATTTATCTGAGTTTTTATTAAATTCTGCTCTTCTCAAACATGCAGCATTTGTTTTAAATCATGTAACACAGGAAAAATATCCCAACTTTCTGACTATTGCTTTTTTATGCCATTTTACTTAATATTATTCCTGTTTTCCCTTCAATTTTATAAATAATAAAATACAAAACGCTTTTAAATGTAATACATAAAACAAGTATTTGTGCAAATAAAATGCTGATCATAATAAGTATTCTTTCTGTAGAAAGCAGATAAAAGTCAAATAACAATGAAATTGCTGTTTTCGAGAGCTTGGTGTATAGAAACGCACACAGTTTTGCAATGTGTATATACATTTGAGCTTTTCTTTAATACATTTGTGCATTAAAGCATAATAGATATACAAAAATAGATATTTTTAAAAAGTTCCAAATGAAAACATATAGATCAGAAAGAGGAAGAGAGAGTTAATCCTGCAGACGTATCCACTTCTTATCCATAAAAATGACTTCGTTGTGTTTTGAACAATATAAGTGAAAAAATAGAAGAAAATATAGTATGAGCAATTTCAGTTAAGTTACATGGCTGAATGTTGGGCTCAGGGTCAGAATTTGACTCAGGTTTCGTTTCATTTGCACAAAGACACATTGACGCCCGGCCTAATGAACATCAATATTCTTAATGACAAGGGAAAGATCTGTTTTATGGTACTCCAGACAGACAAGGTCTCAGTTCTCCTTTTGCAAAAGAATATGTAAAACTGTCACTGTCAATCTATTTCTTAATTTTTTCCTGCTTTTGTCCATCACCAGCAAGTATATTAAACAAGGATTCCTGGACATTATTGGGCTGTGTATTCTGGAACAACATTTGAAAGACAATGACATAAAAATGCATATGTTTAATGCAGAAATGAGCTTACCAAGCAGCCCTGACAACATAGTGTTTTTGTCAGGTCCTTCAAACAAAATAGGTTGCCCTGTTGTGATTGAGCTGTTATGATATCCCCCAGTACAAATTATATATGTTTCTAATTAAGCATTTTTCCTTTGAAATTTTGATGATAATTGCTTTGCCAAAAGACACAATGTCACATTTCCTGTCTTTCTTATTATTTTATATTTACCAAAATTATGTAAATTACTAAACAAATATCAACCGCGTGGGTTAAAAGAATGGCACAAAAATGTAATGCATCTGTAGATTTAAATTGCAAGTTGTTGTCACTGTTTTTTTTTTGTGTAAATTTTGCATTTCTGTTCTCTGCGTTTGCATCTTTGGCTACCAGATGTGTCCCACATTGAAGAATTATTTCTCCTCCCTAGAGTGAAATAAATGCAATCAATATGAGTATTGCTCTCAGGGCCTTGAAATATTACATTAATGTTCCATGTGGTGACATTTTAGCTGGAATTTTCAAATACATTATGATGGTTCAAATTAATATTTATCAGATCAGCTTTTATATTTTGCAACAGAGAGAGAGAGAAAAAGAGAGAAAGGAAAAGCATTATTAAAATAAAAAATGCAGATCTAGTCCCAAATCGATGGTACAATTCAGCGTCACTAGGAATAGGTTATGCTTTCTGTTTTTTTCTTTTCTATATATATTTATTAGGTATATATATACAAGGCAATTTATCCTTTCCTTTTTTAAAATGTTGTTCAGTATTTTGCATTGTTCAAGCTTTATGTTTTCTTTATTTGTAAATAATATAAAGCTATTTCAGTCGCATCACTTTTTATTTTCGCTTTAGTAACACTGCAATGATTAAATCTGCAACATGACATCCTTGTCCTTTCTATAAATTAAATCATCTTTTTTCCACATTTAGCCACTGCCAGCAGCAAAACTCAATACCAGCAATGAAAAGTCCCTACTTTACAATCTTTTATTTCTCTGACTCTGCAAATGCCTATTGTGTCTGCTGTTCAGCTGATCCTATTTCATCACAAAACCAAAATTTACGAACAGCACAAAAAGCTACAATGCACTTTATTTTAGTCAGTACTAAACAAATTGCTCCATGAGGTAGAAAATACAGCCAGATTAATGGTTTCATTTACTTTTTATTTTATTTAATGTTCTCAGATTATAGAACCATTTGAATGGTGATATTGTTTAAACTAAGTTTGAGGATTTCTGAAAAGGCTCTGTTTTAAATGAATTGAAACCCTAGTGGTAAAGTTTCCTTTTGTGAATGTTCTATGTGGAGCTTGTTATTTAGGTAAAAGTAATGGGAAAAAAAAAAACTGCAAATATTACCCCCAAACCAAACCAAACCAAACCTGCAAGGGGAGTCTTCTGCTTCCTTAACAATGCTGTACCTACTTAAATTGCTATACATGCACATAACAGATCGTGTTTTTCCTATTTACTCTCCTTGCTGATACAGGCAAAAAAAGCGACAGGAAACTTTAAAAACAGGAGAAGGTTGAATCAATTGTTCGACCCATACTTGAACTCTCCTGAAAGAGATAAAGCAGAATAGGTCCCCTGTCCTTTTCACCAGTAGGGAGTAAGAACAAGGGATATTTATATAGCAGGATCTGCTGAAAATAGTATTTCCGACCAATATTAAAAAAAGACATTAATTTATAAAAACTTGAACAAATGGGTTTTTTTTTAGCTTTTTCAGAGAAGAACAAAAACACACATTTATAAATGCATGCACGCCTTGTATAGATCTGTTTGAAATTATTGTTGTCATTGAGACTAAATTTATGCTTCTATTGATCTGCAAAAGGAAAATATTAAACGGTTTGGATTTGATCTTTTCATGACCCAGGGTCAAGGGTAGTATAAGATTAGTATTCATAAGATTCATGTCTGAATTGTAGAGTGCATCCACTTTATGTAAACACTGAGCCAAAGAGGCACAGACAAAAAAGAAACAACCAAACAGAAATAAGGAAAAAGAAACAGCTTGTAGCCCAGATATACAGCAGACACGGGAGTTTGTGTCTATTATACTAAAAGTGAGTTACACTAATACTCGCAGCTAACACTGTCTCACAGAGAATACAGAAAAGATGTGTAATCTGTACCTTTATTAAAATATATATTTAACTGAAAGAACCATGCTCTGTATATGGATCACTGTAACATGATCTTGAGTTCTATCAATCATTTTTCTATTTGAATTTGGTTTCATACATATATGTTACTTACTGATAAGACTGATAAGTATATAAAAAGGCACCGTTTACAACATAAACAATCTTGAAAGATTTCATCCTTAGTTCAGCAACATCTGCAAGCACGTAGGTTTTTCATCCCTGAAGCAGAGTGAAAGTGTAAGGGAAAAAAGCTCATATAAACATAAGAAGTATGTATCATTTTATTTCTAAAGCACCACAAATTTACACAGCACTGTACAATTCAGCAATGCAACTATAGTAAAGGCATAGGAAAATTGCATTACACAATACAAGTAAAATATCACAAGGATACATCACTTTAAGTGCTAGGTTGTAGTTGACACAAGAGGTTGGAGGTCCCTGCCCTGTAGAGCTTACAATCTTATGTACACATAAGAAGTACTCATATGAACACACTTATTGCTAATCTGGCCAAGGGGTTCTCAGCAGTGTAAACCATAAGCAATTCCCTCTGGATACAATTTATTTACAAAGAAACTATAAATAATAGTTAAAAAAAGTTGTTACTGATCAATTGATAGAGGTAAATTTCAGTACACTACTCTGAATGGGAACAATCAAATCCACCACCAATGAAAAAGGGTTCACAGCGTAAAGAATAATTAGAGACCTAAATACCCAGTTTAGTCTCTATGTACTTCCAAATATGACATTACTGCATGACTGCCTATGTCGCTATTATAAAATATGACTAAATGCAATTGAACACATTGCAAAGGGACTATTGGATTTTTCTACCTAATTCTCTATACCTAATACTGTAGAAAGAAAATTATACACTTCTAATTAAAATGTAGTAAATCGAAAGCAAAATATATCTAGGTATGTAAAATGAACAACTAAGGTTTCCTTGAGGAAATATATTGGGGCTGTGCTTCAAGCTTTCAGAGAGTGCTTTTTGTCTCTCATTAAAGTTTTATTATGTCCATTTATGCTTACATCAAATGTAAAGGAAATGTTAGGTTTCCTCAATTTGACACATCTATTAGGCAAAGATTTCAGTATCAAAGCAGATCAGAGATGCATATTGAATGTCTCCCTTGTTGAGAAACAAATAGACATGGAATCTGTCCCTGCTACACCTCTAAACAATGATGTAGAGAATGATAATTAAACATAATAAGTACATCTTTTTGGTATAGTATGTAGATCTGCTAATCTACTATAACTTATGTATTATTTTATATAAATTAATTATTAACTAATTATAATTTCTTAGCAAAAATGTATTTTCTACTCGTTGGAGTGAAATTTATTAAATTCGGAAAGACCACTTTCGTTCTTTCCGAGTTTATTGTGTGAGTTGTGTGAGTTTATTGTGTGAGTTGTGTGAGTTTATTGTGTGAGTTGTGTGAGTTTATTGTGTGAGTTTATTGTGTGAGATCTCATGGTGTTTCTGTGACATTACCGCACAAGTTTATTGATTTTTCGATCTTGGTTTTTCAAATTTTTCGATGAAAAGGTAGCCATACTTTATAGTAGTAGTATGGATAACTTTTTATCCAGATTGAAAAATTCTAGATCGAATAATTGAAAAACTTATGTGGTGATCTCACGGGAACACCATGAGATTGTGCACGATAAACACCAAGAGCAGTCTTTCTGACTTTAATAAATTTCGCCCCTCAGATGTCAAATTTACAGGTCATTTGCTTCTAAGACCCAACCATGTACCATGGAATTACATATAATTCATTGACCCAATAAACAAAACTATTAAGTAGGATAATCTTGAAAAACTGAGCTAAGTTTATTCACCTATTGTACCTTCAGGGTGGTGGTATGGGATTCAAGGCCCACTGCAGATTTCAAATATATTTATTTATTCCTCCTACCCCACCAGACAGTCAGAGTAAGGGGGGAAAAGAATGCTGCTTCCAGATGTATTAATATGTAGTTAATGGTATCAGCTTTGGAGACACTTTATTGCTGGATTGGCTTTTTACAACGTTTGATGCTTGTTTGGCTTTTTAATTCATTTGCTGTGGTTTTTAGGACAAGGGAATTTGTAGCAAATTCCATGTAGAGGAAACATGTATCTTACTAATTAAAAGGCGTTTTGAATACCTTTAAACATGCAGGAAATAACAGGTCTAGTTAAGGTTGGTCATAAAATAGTTTATTACTATTTATTTTTTTTTAGATTCAGTTTTGTTATATGCTCTTAAAGCAAGAAATGTAAAAATAACTTTTATTTTCTAAAGGTCCATGGAATTACAAAGCTTTACCATGGTGAGCTTTATGAAGACAGCATTTATAATTCAGTTACAAATCATAGAGCCTGATTGCTCTGAATTAAATCATCACTGAGCAAAGTCACTGCTTGGTGATTTAATGGGGGAAATACACTATAAATGTTTGACACGTCTTTCCAATATTTTTTTTTTCTTACGTGATCAGCAAACATGCTGAAAAGAAAAAGGAATTGGGAAAAAAAAGTACATTCATTCATGGCATCCAATCTGCATATGAAGCAATAATGTAGGTATTTAAATGTTCATGTGTATAAGAATCTATTTTTATTTTATAATCCCAGTCTCCATCACACTGAATCTAGAATAGTTCCCTGGTTTTACTGCATCTGAAAACACATGGAGGCATTATCATGTTTCTTATCTCTACCTTATGTTACAGTTTGCAAAGCAATGCAATCATATATTGATTATGCATAGAAATGTAATCAAATGTATTTTTTTAAATATATTTTTGCAATGACAATAAAACATTTCAAATCCACAGTAAATTTCTGTTCTTAAAAGAGTGTGTGTGTGTCAATCCCATCTTAGGAAATCATATTATCCCTTCATTGCCTTAAGTTGAATAGGTTTGTTTTTTTCTGCTTTTTTGAACCCTTTACAGTTCCAGGATATCCTAGTAAGTAATGTCAGTTTATAATCCACAATTACTCCCAGATCCCTCTCAGTTATGGGCTTTATTTAATACATTTGGTTATTGAATAAATCTGCAATGTGGTGAATATACAAACCAATTTTGACATCTACGATACTCACAAACTTACAGAGCGCTTCACAATACTCTACATGTGTGTGCACAAGTACTTGGGCTGTTGACTAAGCTGCAGAGTGTGTTGAAGGAGCGAATGCAAAAGGCAAGTGACCTTGGGATAGTCAGAGGACCTTCCTCCCAGGGAAGTAAGATCTGTTTCCCTTTTTTTGTGTCCATTTTTTTTCTTTGTATATCCTATGCCTGTTGCTGATTGGTTAAAAGTATCTCAGCAATTAACCAATCAGGAAGAGGCGTGGGCTATAAAAGGTTCCTCTCAGGCAAGCCTTTTATACCCCAAGCCTCCTCCTGATTGGTTAATTGCTGAGATGCAAGCAGCCAATCAACAACAGGCATAGAAGAAAGAAGAAAAAAATCCTGCAGTTCCCTCACCACAAGTCCACTCTTCAGCTACAAATAAGGTCCCAGGGAACCCTATAAATAGCTGAGGAGTCGGTGAAGTGCCACTGTGCCAGCCTGAATGGTGAACAGGATGGAGCTGCTTGGTTTTTTATTTTTTGCAGTGGTAGGTGGTGGGCACCGGCGTCGGATGTGTATCAAGACCAGAAGATTTACTAGGAATACGCAGATCAAGATGAGGAGCCTGGGCATCACAGACAACTTGACCCATCAGGAGCGGTGAGTGATTACAAAGCTCTTTTATTAACAATGTATTTTTTAAATGTTTATTATTATTTATTGATTTTTTTTTCAGGTTGTGTAACAGCTGGCACCCCACTAGTTAGTGAGTGCTGGCCCACATCAGTCCCTCACCCCATGGTTAGGTAGGGGGTGAGGGACTTAGGTAGGGACATAACTTTATTAGGGCCCCTATCCCCATAGCACTGATGGGGTTGGGGATCATGTGAGGGGGTCAACGATTGACCCCCTCCAGTTGAGGTACCCCTGCCCCCCTTGGTTAAAGGGGGTGGGGGTCAGTTCTAAACCCCTTGCTTAATAGTGCTACATTGCAGTTGACACAGGAGGTTGGAGGTCCCTGCCCCGTAGAGTTTACAATCTAAGTGGGAGGAAGACTTACATACACAGATAGAAGGAACAATAAGTAGAATGCGTTGAGACATAGGTCAATAAATACAAATAAATAGACCAATATAGGTAAATACATAGATAAATACAGTAGATAAATAAATACAATAAATACAGATATTAAATATGAATAAAGATAAAATAAAATATATACATAAAATCAATAAGGATCAGTGTTAGTGGTCCGAAAGATAGGACTTCAATTTGGTTTTGCACGTGGAGAGGTAATGTTCCTGGTGAAGACAAAGAGGTAAAGAATTCCAGAGTTGGGGGGCAGAGAGAGAAAAGGGTTTAAGACAAGAAAGGGCAGTATTAGTACGTGGCACACAAAGCTTTGTGAGGAGTGTAGAAGATGTCGAGAAATGTACGGGCATACGAATGAGGAAATTTAGGGGCAACAGAGTAAAGTACCTTAAATGTGAAAAGAACACTGTAAATCAGAGGTCTGCAACCTTTTTGGCTGAGAGAGCCATATAGTGCATCTCTGCTCAGCCCTTTCGAATCCGGAGCCACTGACGTCATATGTGACATCACATAGGTGACGTCAGAAGCTCCGGATTGGTTAGCAACCAGGAAGCGCGGTGATGTCAGCGACTCCAGATTGGCTAGCAACCAAGAAGCGCTGAGAGAGATTTCTCTCTACAGCAATTGCTGTAATTGCGGTGCTTGCATGTGAGCATCACTCGTTACAGTCAAAGAGCCAGATGTAGCCATCAAAAGAGCCATAGGTTACTGACCCCTGCTGTAAATGATTCTTTTACTTACAGGGGAGCCAAGGAGCAGAGAGAGATTGGGAGAAAGGCTGTCCCCTCTGGGGAGAGACAATTCTGTCAGCCGAATTTATAATAGACTGGAGCGGGGAAAGGTAGGAAACTGGAAGGCCACATAAGAAAAACATTGTAGTAGTCCCAGCGGGATAGGAAGAGAGCACATGGATGAGGGTGTCAGTATTGGAGCAGTTACCATGGAACACCTGTTTTCCAATATTATTTAAAGCACCATTACTGTATTCACCTAGTGTAATACCACCTTTAACACCATTGATTTTTAGACTTACGGAACATTGTTTTTTTACCAACCACTGTGTCACTATTGTCACTTGACACCTTCATTTAACAATATCACACTAGGGGGCTCCACCCCTTGTTCTTTGTTCTTTGCCAGCGCAGCCACCTACGTTCACTACAATGGACGATTTTGGATTTAGTTCCACAGTCTCACTGCTCTCAAAATAACAAATCATTTTTTATTTTGATGCAAAAACCTTCTTTCTACAAGATGTAGAATATGTCCCCAAGGAACAAGGTAAGTAAAACAGGGAAATGGGAGTACAGTATAGTGGAAGCTCTTCAATAAAGTAGAAGTAGGGAGGGGGTGGTGCAGATTTAAGTAGCCTCTAGTGGAAAAATCCAGCAAAACTCCAGAATCAAACAGTATCCTGAAAGTACTTCCTCTTCACATAAAGTATTCCACAATGTAATTTGGAGTCAAGGATTTCTTCTACAATGAACTCATCTTATAAATTCTCAAGGATCGGTTTTGGCGGTGGCACCGGACGATCCTTGAACTGATTTTCATGAGATAGTTTCAAAAGTGAGCAATGGAAAACAGGATGCATCTTCCATTGTCTTGGAAGCTGCAGTCAAAAAAACACAGGATTGATTTGTGCTTTGATTTGAAAGGAGCCAAGGAACTTAGGTCCGAGTTTCACAGAGGGTAATTGAAGGGATAAGTTTTTGGTGGATAACCATACCTTGTCTCCTGTTTTGAAAGATAGGGACACACGGCACTTGGTATCTGCATTTCTCTTATATAATTGCTGAGCTTCTTCCAAGATGGATGGAAGGAGATGATTGTTGTCTTGTAATATTTTTAGATGTTCCTTAGTAGTGGAATTGGGTTGGAACTAGGAAGAATGGAAGGGAACTGTGGGTGTAGTCCATAATTAGCAAAGAATGGACTTTGGGCGAGAGAGGCATGGAATGTATTCTTGTATGAGAATTCTGCTAGAGGGAGTAAATCCAACCAATAATCTTGAAGGTGATTCAGATAGCAGTGTAAGCATTGTTCCAATACTTGATTCACTCGTTCAGTTTGACCATTACTCTGTCAACGAATGGCAGAAGTTAAGGACAGGTTAATACCGAGTGATGAGCAGAAATGCTTCCAGAACTTGGACGTGAATTGAGTGATTCAGTCAGAAACTATATTATTAAGGAGGCCATGTAAGCAAAAAACATGAGTCAAGAATAATTGGGAAGTTTCATGATCTGTAGGTAATTTTGAGTAAGGAATAAAGTGGGCCATCTTGGTTAGACGATCCACCACTACTATTATAGTGTTCATCTTTTGGACAGAAAAAGATCTTCAATAAAGTTCAAAGCAATTGATCCCCAAGGTCTATCAGGAATGGACAATGGATGTAAGAGACCAGTGGGTAAAACACTTGGAACTTTGTTTCAAGAGCAAATACAACAGGAGGCAATAAAGTCGCGGACATCTTTATTCATGGTGGGCCACCAGAAATCTCGATTAACAAAGTCTAATATTTTCTGAATACCTGGGTGGCCTGCAGGTGCAAAGTCGTATGTTATGTGGAGGATATCTAAATAAAAATTTTCAGGAATATACAACTTCCTATCATATCAATATAGAGTACCTCTTCATTGTCATTTTTCTTGAAACTTCTCATCCTGAAACCTTTCATCTGAGGAATACGCAGAAAATGTTTTGAAGATCAAGGCTTGGTGCATAGTACAACATAAGAAAATTTCAGATGGAATTATTGGAGATGTTTTTGGAGGCAGCAGGGTTGATTCAGGATATAGCTGGAAAAGAGTATCAGCTCTGGAGATTTTTCCACCTGAGTCAATCATAGCATTGACCTCAAGGGTACCTCTTGGTAAACTAAGCTTAATGGGACAGAGGAAACAATAACACCTGGAGATCCTGGTAGGAATGTCATAATAGGAGTCGAGACCGAAAAATACATGGAACCATCTTTATTAACTGACTTAATCTTATTTGGACAAACAGTGGCAAAATTTCCAGGCTGGCCACAGTAGAGACATAATCTCTCCTTTCTGCGACAGTTTTTCTTCAGGAGTTAGCGGGTCCTATACTATATCTACTTGCATTGGTTCTGGTGGAGGGGGGGCAGATCTCTGAACTCTTTAGGGGAAGGACAAGGCATTGGAACTAAAAATTCTTGATGCTCTGCATTCCTGGAGATGCTGATCAATTTGCAAACATAATTCAATTAAGACTTTCCAAATCTACAGGTTGTTGAATTCAGGCAAATTCATCTTTGATACTGTTGGAGAGTCCCTGTCGATAATGAACCCTTTGTGTGGACAAATTCCAATCTGTGTCAGATATTAGCCAATGAAACTCTGCACTATATTCACCCACAGTGCAACATCCTTGATGCAATTTAAGCACAAATCAAAAGAAGAAATGGCTGCTCTATCCCGGCTACAAAACAAACACCTGCCCGGTACTTGAAAGTCAACGTCAGGGTGCTCCGGATTTGGATGTTTCAAATCAAACGGCAATAGCAAAATGAAAGTTTTTCCAGCACTCCAGTGAAAAAGAATTCAAAATTTATTGTAACAAGGTTAAAAATCCATGTAGCGAGATGAAATCAAACATAGAAAGCACCCCTTACACGTTTCGCGCCTCGGCGCTTATTCATTGTGTGAATAAGTGTGAATTCACTACTGGGCAAAACAAACATGGAAAAGGATTTAGGAGTTCTAGTTGACAATAAACTTAA
>WMED01018039.1:0-10169 GCA_019650415.1 Pipa parva | reverse complement strand
GTTCAAGTTTAGTTGTAGACAAATTTAGTCGCAGTTGCCATTGTCACTTTTGAAGAAATAATCACCTTATGCCACACTGGAGTCTTGTCATCAGCCCCCTTCAATTCACCAGACGTGGCAAAATCCAACAGGTGAACTCGGAGCACTATGTCCTGTCGAATTCACAACTGCAGCAAACTCCACCACTTGCTGAATATGCCAAGAACCTGCGAAATAAAGCAAAGAGCTTTATAATTGAATTACTATCGTAGTTACCTGAATTACGTATTCGTCACGTCGCAGAGTTTTCTCAATAAGTGAACATGGGGAAGAGGCCATTAAATGCAAATTCACAGCTATACCTAACTCTTCGGACATGAGTGTGAGAGCAGTGGAGGCATTCCCTTCTCCCTGCAGTGGGAGCACTGCATTCCTCATTTCAAAGAGCTTAGCCAGCTGCAGGGCAAACCCTCTGCCTTTCCAACAGCGCTAATTTAGCAATTCACAGGCTAACTGGCATTTAGAATGGCAGCCAGCCTGTAACTTAAGCTGCCCTTTAAACATAACCTCCAGCTAAGAGGGATACAATTGGTTTAAAGATTATCAACAGGTTAAAGATTACCCATAGCATTTATGAGAAATGACTACAAAGGTTATTTACTGGATACACAGGTCAGATACATTAAGGATTAAAAGCGTTAATGAGAAGGCAGATTTTAAATGTTTCTGTGAATAATTTTTCCAATGAATGAAAACCTTTCATTAACCTATTTACCGAGCTCTCTGTTCCTCTAGCTAGAAGCTCAGAAATCTCAAAAGTTAATGTCTAGAATAACCTTCTCTCTGCTGAGCATGGTGGGGTTGGTACAAAAAAAATTCAATTGGTTTTATTTCATTTTTACATTCATTTAATTTATTTTATACAGTATACTATTGGGGTTATTTACTAAAGTCCGAATTGTTGCGTATAGGTGCGAATTTGCCAGATAAAGACAGTCGCAATAGGCTGCTACTGAAGCAGTCGCTTCTTTATAATGAGAATATTGTCGCAATCTTATCATGAAAAAATTGTCGCGAGATTACAATGGGGAAATTGTAGCAGATTTGCTATGTGAATCCACTGTTTGCGAATTCGATAGTTGAATTTGCACCTTAGTGAATAACCCCCTTTAATGTGTGTGATCACCGGGATGTTTTGTTATGAGACAGTAATATATGCAGAAACAAGAAAGGAAGAAGGAAAGAAGGAAAATGATATGTTTTTATATGTCAGAGTTCCCTGGCACTCAGACACTGGCATGGATGGCATGGTAACTAAGCATAGCGAAAAAAAAAATGTTGGTGATCAAGGAAGGGATGGTTCTCCAGCTCATTGGGAGATCAATGACATTAGCCGGAACAGAGATAACAAAACAACGTGAACTGAACGGTACTGAAATTAAATTCATTGTTCAAAGCGTGGGGCTTATTCATGAAAGTCCAAGCAATTGCAACCTCCCTGGAGATTATTCACTAAGGTGCGAATTCGACTGTTGAATTCTCTAACAGCGGATTCCCATAGCAAATCCGCTACAATTTCCCCATTGTAAAGTCTGGACCACGACAATTTTTAAAAGTTGTGACTGTGACAATATTCTCATTATAAAGACATGACTGCGACAGCAGCAGTCTATTGAGACTGTCTTTAGCTGGCGAATTCACACTTATAGGCAACAGTTTGGATTTTAGTGAATAACCCATGTTCCCGTTCAGGTAGACATGTCTATTAGGCTACAGTGATATAAACAGACCATTTTTCCCTCAGTTCAGTCCAGCGAGCTTAGTTATCACCACAGTTCCTGAGATAAAGAGGCATGTGAATGGCAAAAAATGGTAACATTAAAAAATAAAATGCATTTATAGTAAATAAAATATATTCAATCTGTGCTTCCAAAACTTGTAAATTGTGTCGATAAAGTATGATATTTAGCTATTTCGCTTTAAAAGTTGGGCTTTTGAACACACTTCTCTTGTCTAATATATGTTATATATGTATTATCCAATGCGTCATAAAGAACAATGGAAAAGTACAAGGCAGTATTATTTATGGATGCGGCACTGATGATTTTCTATATAGCGGCAGAGATTTATAAAGATGGGGTGTCCATAGTTAAAACATTTTAGGGAGGGGGAAGCACCTAATGGATTGGCTAACTAATGGATCACTGACCTTCCATTAGGCAGATAGAGCAGGACAAAAGGGTACACTGAAAGACTAGGATTTCTCCCCCCTCTGGGGTGTGGAGGCCTTGGACTGGCTCCTCCTCCGGACGCCATGTTTATAAAGCAGCATTAAGTCCATTTTAATTCATCTCCATTTCAGGTGGGGGGATTGAGGTAGCTCCTATGGAACCGCACACTAAGGGGCTCATGGTGCATCGACAGCAGCTGTGATGTGGCCCTCAGGGGACCAGTTGCAATGGCACTACTGTTGCACTGCTATGGAAAAAAATGTGTTTTGTTGCCAGTTTTGTGTGTTTGGTTCTTTCTCTTGCTTTTCTGCTGTTTAAGCTAGTTTGTTGGAAGCCGTTAGTGATTAGGATACATTAGTGCTTGTTCTGGTAGTTTAGGATATTTTGACGCTTTTTCCTTTGCTGTTAGGATCCTGGTTAAAGTGCACCTGTCACCTCAAAACTCTAATACTAATTTAGGTTCTACTACTATATTTACATTTTTGTAAATATATATGTATAGTGGGCAGGGCTAAATGATGATTGACATTATAGCATCTCCAATCAGATACCTTAAATCACGATCTAACAGGGATCTGATTGGAGGAGCTATAATGTCAATCATTATTTAGCCCCACCCAACCCGACTTGGGAAAGAAAAGTCAGGCTGACAGGGAAGATGACAGAGAGAAACGCTGTATAAAGTTACATTTTTTAATACATATGTATTTACAAAATGTTTATTTCAGTAGTACAACCTAAATTAGTATTAGCTTTGAGGTGACAGGTGCACTTTAATAATATGTCTGGTTAGGCAAATAGTTTTTAACATTACCAGTTATTAAAAAAAGAGGGGAAAATGTTTTTTAATAGTTTTTAAGGTGATATCAGTAACATGAGCGTCTGCAGAAATATTTATAGGGGGGTGCTATGTAATGTCATGTCAGTGTCACATGGCACATAGGGACCAATTAGGATTTCCCGTTGCACCGGACAGGACAGAGAGGCAGCGTTGGGAGGTTAGGATTACACCCAATGCACCCCTCTTGCTATACAAAACTACGGGCTCATGGCTTTAAAGAAGTGGGCAAGTGCCCCCCCCCCCCCCCCCCCCCCCCCCGACACAAATGGGAGGGGAGGAAATATGCGAAAATAATGACCCCTCTTTAAAAGCTAAAGTTAAACACATGTAGAAATCGAGGTGACTAATAAATAGCTGTGATTATTTCTTGCTATAAAGGCAGCACACAAAGATATGCTATAGTGATTTGTGACTTGTTCAAACAATCACACTGGCAATCAAAACCCACTCATGTAAACATATTGTAGACACAGAAATCCTTTATGTACAATATAAAGATGGAAGCGGCAATCCTGATATTGAACAAACGTTATTGCTGTGCCATTAGTTAGACGTATCTGACAAATGAATGCAAAATAAATGTGATTGCAAAACGAATACTGACAGATTAACATGAAACAACCCTTCAGCAATGGCTGTCTCGGAATTTACTGCTTCCCCGAGTTTTAATTCTTATGAATGAATGGCCATTTTATCAATAACAGATTTGCTGAAATGTATAATTATCTTTACAGGTTTTCGCTTAATGGCTTTATCATGGACGGACTTTATGAGGTACATTCCCAATAAAACACATATGCATCGTTTAAAGGAAACCACTCTGAAAATGAATGAAGTGTCCATTTGTGAAAAATCTAAAAATGATTAGGGGGGGGTTATTCATCAAAGTGGTAATTCATGAGTCGTAACAGATTTGCATCCCTTTAGGCTAGGTTCACACTAGCGCATGATACGCAGTGCATTATACACTAGTGTGAAAAAAAAATAAATAGAAAAATACGCTCCAGCGTATTTTTCAGTTGTACATACCACTGACAGTGTGAGCGCTCTCTCGACGTTCACAGCTCTTACTATTTGGTCGCATTTTGTGCGGAGCGTATCATATGCTAGCCAAAATGCAACACCCAGCTTTCTGGATACAGTGTATGAGTGTCATACGCTAGTGTGTCCGGAACTAGGTAAGTAACATAGGGAAATATTGAGTGGTTTTTTTTCACACTAGCCTCAGTCCAACAGCCAAATGTATGACTCCGTTATCACTAAAGAGTGGATTCCTTGGTGAAGAAGTAACAGTGTCAGACGCTGTTTGATGCATAGTGCCGGACAGTCAGTCAGTAGTAGGGGTGTAGTAATGTGAATTTAACCAAGTGTGAAATAATTTCATTTTCCCATAATTACCATGAATCTGTTTAAAGGAGATTATGTTCCTAAAAACAATGCATCTTTCTTATATTCAAGTAAAAATACTATTAATATGATTCATTATAAGGAAGGACATTGTTATTATTTTGTCACGTTCTAAACCCAACTATTATCATCTAAATGACAAGTGTTATATACAGTATCTATGCAACAATCTTCCTAGGTCATGTTGTCATTTGGACGCTATATTTTTCTTGTCTTTTAAGTATACAGTCGCCATACGCCAAACCGGAGCCCTGCTATCAACCCCCTGCAGGGATCTGGCAATGTCAGTTGGTGAATCAGAAGCAATACGCCTTGGTTTATTTGTCACTTCAACCACTTAATGCTGGAGAAACAGGTTTTTCTTTTATTATGCCAGTATTACCTATTTTAAAATGCTTTTATCAATGTATCAAAAGTCGCTTTTTGGTGCATTTTTTTCTTTACATTGAAAAGTCTTTTTCTGTTCCTATAAAAATTAGCGGAAACCTTTATAAATTTCACCAAGTGGTGCAAAGAGGTAAGTCTGTGACCATATTACACTGTTATATTGATAGCATATTCGCCACAGTGCAGAAAATGAAGGAACTGTGGTGAATGGATGCAAATTCACCTCTTTTTGTGACTGTTTGGACCTTGTTTCCTTGTAAAAGTGTATTAAAGGGGAACTATAATCAGATTACATCTTTACATATGTAGTACTATACCTTAGTGAGAATCATTTCTCCCCAGTAGTTGTTTCATGTGATACTGAATGATTGTGTAGGCAGCAGTGATAAACTCCTGCACCAGGAAAAGTGTGGTGGCATGTACTGGCCAGTTTTCCATGAAAAGGTACCTTCCCCCGGACATTTTTGCCCTACTTACTACTTAGCACATGTGCACAAGTCAGCTTTCCTCTGTAATCTCCTGCATTCCAATTTAATTTATGCGGCCAAAAGATCAGCACACTGATTAACCAATAGCAGTCAGGCAGCTTTTTCTTCTCATGTTGCCTGACTTGCAGAACAGAAAGAGGAGGGGGAGTGGGGGGAGGAAAATGTCAGCTCTCAGGAAAACTAATTAAGGGAAACAAAGTGCAAGTATTATCTCTTCCCTAAAAGTTTGTTTTCACTATTCGTGTCAGCAATTGGTTTCGTATAAAGGAGTTTTATATATATATATATATATATATATATATATATATATATATATATGTGCAGTTATACAAGCACTATAGTGCCCCTTTAAATGCAAGCATTTTCATATGATTTTTATCAAAATAAAATAATATTCTCTTTAAAGATTTTATCATTTTACAGATTACGTTGGTCAAGTTTTTATACTGAAATATATTTCTAGCAATGTAAGGGTGTGTTGTTTATGACGTGTTTAAATGATTACATTTCTGCACATTTGCTTTTAATTGACCATAATTGCCTATAATTTTTCCATCATATTCTGATTTTAATACATGTTTAAAAAGAAAAATGTACCTGTCATTATATTCCCATTAAACCACCCAAACATGCCCCATTAAATGATCACTAGGGAACACTTGTACCCTGACTTATTATGCATGAACGTAATCCATATATTGAATTATCCCTGCAAGCGCTTGTAACCTTCACTCACTAGCTTCCCTTTAATGTGTTATCGCCTAATGTTGTTTAAAGATGGTTCTGCCTGCCAATAGCTGCATACAAGATGTCTCTACAGGGGAAATCATTAGGCAATAGCTTACAAGGCTATTTTACAGTAACTAAAATGTCTACAATGTGGCCTGTGGATTACTGCGTGGCTCTGTTTTCAACATCAAAACTGATTTGGCAATTGTTTCATTGTGTAAACCTGTCTAGGAGTTTGTAGGGTTTTTTTTTTCCAATGTCCTAAGTCCAATGGGACAAAACAAATATATATATATATATTACCAGTATGAATAGTTTGGTACTAGAGTCTTTTGGAGGTGAGTGGGGGGCGCGGAGCAAGAGGGGGTGGTGGCGTGGGGCGGGGGGTGGTGAAGGGGTGGTTCGCTCAGGGCGCCAGTAGGGCCAGAAATGCCCCTGTATACAGATACAGATAGACAGACAAATATAGACAGATAGAAAGATACAGACATACAGACAGACATACAGACAGACAAATATAGACAGATAGAAAGATACAGACATACAGACAGACATACAGACATACAGACAGACAGGTAGCTGATTTGTGTCAGGGAAACTGGAGGATAAATGTGCGGCTGTACACATATGTTATGCGGTATGTTTGACTGAATGAATTGACCTGTGCTCTGCCCAAGAAACATTACATAAAATGTGATTATGCAAAGCTTGGTACCTAAGACTATGAGAGGCTTGTTGTATTGTATATAGTCAGCCTTGCCAAGTCTGTAAGTGCGAGGCCATACCCACTGATCCCAGCAATCCTGGAACAAGAATGTGATTTAATGTACCCCTTGTGTGAGCAGATCTTACAGAGGATTGTGGGTAATGAAGGCATGACAATCTATATATATATATATATATATATATATATATATATATATATTACATAAAGAATTTTGTTATGAATTTCTACAATAAGTGCATCTGTAAGCAGTAATTGCTGGTGTAAAGTATTTATAATATTTAGATGAAAACCCTATAATGGTAAAGTTCCCTAAATTCAAGGCAGCTGCAGCTGTGTGTAATTCTTTTTTTTTCACATTTTTTGATACATGCAGCTTGTGTTCTTGGAAAGGAATGAAGAAAAAAAAAACCTTCCCTTTTTCTCAAACCGCCATTCATTTCATGTTATTTGTAGCTTATTACTAAACTCTTGTCAGAAACCTTGATCAGTTATTTTTCTTTCCTTTCGATATATTACCAAGGGGCCAAGTATCCAGCGCTAAAACCATCTATAGGAAGAAGAATCAGCGCAACAACATTTATAGCAGAATAACAGACATATTATATAAACAAAGGGGGAAAAAAATCGCTTTCTTAATGTCTGCAGATCAAATAACTTTTGAACTAATCAGGCGTTCCTTGTGACATCGCTTCGCTCATCATATAGCTATCATTATGGAGCAATTTACTGCTTTCAACCCTTTGTCTGGTCTTTAACGCACACCTTATGTGTGCAAAAGAGTTGAACTCCATTTCCAGGCAGAAATAAATTTTCTTTTGAGCCAAATCAGTTAAAAGAGCAGCCATCTGGATTATATTGAATTCAATTCAGTTTTAGTCGATAAAAAATGTTTTTATTCCAATTTTCCTTTTTTTATCCCCAGATTTTCCAAATTTGCTTTCAGATTAGATCACTGTGTCTGTCACACTAGCATGACCCAATGTCTCATGTCAAGCCGGTGGCTGATTTCCAGTGGAGTGCTTCTAGGTTAACCGTTCACCCATAGGATTGCTGTATTCTTCAGAGGCGCACTGTGTTTAGGGTTTAGTGATAATTTACAGATGACAACAATGGAGTTTATCCTTTCAAATGAACAGAAACACCAAAAAAATTAAAATGGTCCGAATGCATTTACTATATATTCAATCTGCGCTTCTAGAAATTCTATATTGCGTCTATAAAGTTTGATATTTAGTTTCAAAGATAGGACTTTAGGGCAAACTTCCTATATGTGCATTATTTAAAGCACCATAGAAAATGATGGGACTGGATGAGATCTGTTTAGCAAAATGGCTGTCGTCAGTAAAGATAAGAACAAACAGAAAGCAATAAAATTCATGAATCTTTCTTCAAAGATAACATTTTTACAAGTGCTGTATTTGAATAACTACCATTCCAGTCCTATTGGGAATTTTTGTTTGTTGTCAATGGTCGTTTAAAGGGGCACTATAGTGCCAATATAACTGCACAAATACATATAAAACTCCTTTATACTAAGCCAATTGATGACACGGATAGTTAAAAAAAGGTTTAGGGAAGAAATAATACTCACCATTTGTTTTCTGAGAGCTGACATTTTCCTCCTCCTCTCCTTTCTGTTCTGCATGAGAAAGAAACGCTGCCTGACTGCTATTGGTTAAGCAGTGTGCTGACCTCTTGGCTGCATAAATTAAGTTGGAATGCAGGAGATTACAGAGGGAAAGCTGACTTGTGCACATGTGCTAAGTAGTAAATAGGGCAAAAATGTCTGGGGGAGGTACCTTTTCATGGAAAACTGGCCAGTACACATCACACACACATTTCCTGGTGCAGAAGTTTATCAGTGCTGCCTACTCAATCATTCTGCGTCACATGAAACAACTACTGGGGTGAAACACTTCTCACTGTGGTATAGTACTGCATATGTAAAGATGTAATCTGAATATAGTTCCCCTTTAAAGTTTTACTGTTTATGAACTTAAAAAAAAAATGGAGAAACTTGATTCTTACAATCAATCTGAATTGCATTTTTTTTCCAGCAAACACTATTACAGTTTATAGAAAAAGGAATAACTGTAAATAAAAAAATAGGATCTCTGCTACTTGAACTGCCACAGTTGAAAATTGCCCTATAGTTTAGGAATGAATTTGCTAAGTTTGCCAGTGTGTCCTGACAATCTTGTGTTGTCATGGCAATGTAATGCTTTGTTTGCATTTGCTTGCAGTAGCTAAGGGAGGTGTTAGGAAAGTAATGTCACACACCCCCCTTTAGGATGTGCTTTGTCATTACAAGCAACAAGGGGCATTGAATTGGTTGAGTAAGTTCTTTAATGCATAATACCAATACATGTTCAGGCGGGGGTCTGTAATAATAGATGAAATTGGGGAGGTGCGTTTTTGGCAAATTAGTGTCCCTTAAAATCGATAATTTCATTGCAGATTAAAAGTATGGAATATTGCCTATAAATGTAATGCATATTTTATATATATATATATATATATATATATATATATATATATATATATATATATATATATATATATATATATATATATATATATATATATATATATAATACATACCCAGTAGCGCTAGTAGCGCTAGAATTTACATAACACTTTCCAAAATGTTATAACCTTATAAACAGCTAGTTCTGACATGATAACTGGTCGTTTATAACTTAATGCAGCTCGTGAACATTTCTGAAACAATATTAGATGGCAGCAAACCATGTTAATGTGTTTCCCTGAAAATAAGACAGTGTTTTATATTAATTTTTGCTCCTAAAGACGCACTAGGTCTTATTTTCGGGGGAGGTCTTATTTTTGGGACATGGTACTCGTACGGTATATTTCCATTACTTTACTGCAGCTAGGGCTTATTTTTGGGACACGGTACTGGTACGGTGTATTTCTCATACTTTACTGCAGCTAGGGCTTATTTTTGGGACACGGTACTGGTACGGTATATTTCCAGTGCTTTACTACAGCTAGGGCTTATTTTTGGGCCACAGTACTAGTACGGTATATTTCCAGTACTTTACTGCAGCTAGGGCTTATATTTGGGACACTGTACTGGTACTGTATATTTCCAGTACTTTACTGCAGCTAAGGTTTTTTTTTTAGAACACGGTACTGGTACAGTATATTTCCAATACTTTACTGCAGCTAGGGCTTATTTTCAGGGGAGGCTTTATACTTCTAAGCTTGGAAAATATTGCACTAGGTCTTCGGACTATTGCAATGCCCTTTTGTCTACAATTGATTCTGTCTTGTGATTTAATGCCTTACAGTGCATCATGGGAATGTAACATAGTAACATAGTAACATAGTTTATAAGGCTGAAAAAAGACACAAGTCCA
>WMED01018038.1:0-12824 GCA_019650415.1 Pipa parva | reverse complement strand
TCCCTGTCCCTAGTTCATCCTCACAATGTGCCACTAACTGTATATAAGTGAATATCACATATCACCTTTCCTTATCCCTTTTGTTGCCGAGCGTAATGAGTAGTTGAGAGTTAACTGCAGTTTATATGGAGCAGGTTGGTGATCTCGGTGCATTATGGGATTAGGGAAGGAAAATCAGTTTAATGCTTCAAAGAAGATGTTCTTTGTCTTGGCTAATATTGCTAAATCAGAGAATGGACAAAAATGATATAGTGAAAAGCAGAAATTATAGGAAAAAGCAAAAAGAAATGGATGAGCCGTCTATATGTAGTATTTACCATACTCAAAGAATAAGATCTTTTATTAAAAATTTTTTGTAATTTGGAGGCACTTATCTAGGGTATCCAGAGTACCACGTGGGGGATTGAGGGATATGGATGTGTACAAGAATTAGGATTAAAGGGGAGCTAAAGTCACAGGCTTAATGACATGTTAACCACTTCGTAAAATTTGGGGTGACTGAGGAACAAGAAGGAGAGTTTTACTTAGATTTTTGCACTGGTATCATTTATCTACTGCAACTATCATTGTCAAAGAGGCAATGGTAGGATGGAAACCAAGATACTGCTTAATTATGGACACCAAGGAAGAAGAAATTAACAGTATCAAAGCAAATAGCAGTCATCATAGAGTGCTCGGGCCAAAAACCAAACTGCTGCAAATGGTCCAAAAGATGGGGGGTGCAGATATTTAAGTAAGGTGGGTGTAGATTGGTTGTTCCAGACATTTAGAGGCTACCAGCAAGAGAGATAAATAGGACAAGAGAGAAAAATGGACCATAAGGTCAGGGGCACAGTGCTTCAGAGAAAAAGAAGGTATTGGGTCAATTGAAGATGTTGTGAGAGGGGAGGTTGAGGGAAGCTGGGAAACATCAGGCTGAGGAGCACAAGAAAAAAAACCCAGGAGAGAAGACATTTGGTAAAATTTAAAAAATGGTCCAAATGAAGTATCGTATAATAGTACAGTACTCATCTTTCTTGTTAAAAAAATCATACATAAAAATGGAAGGACAGAAATCTGTGTACATTATCCACTTGGCTTATAGAGAAGCTAGCAGATTAGCGTTGGGGTCAATGAAGACAATTTCATGATTCTGAAGCACATTCCCGGATACAAACATGGATAATTCAGAGTAAAAATCTTCAGCGTCAGAAAGTAAAATAGTCTTTCTTGATAGCTTGCTTTCTAAATATAAATCGGATGGCTTTGCTGCGTATGCTTAGCTGCTCCTACCTGCTAATCCCACAGTGTCCAAGGCAATAGTTCATTAGTTTCAACTCCAGTTCAGCGCAGTTTCATCTAATGAGCCGGTGTTGTCTCGCCTACCTGAAGTCTTTGTTTTATCCAATTCCTGCATGACACACACATATTTATATGGACATGATCTAGGTCAAACTCAACATTTCTTTCCGGTGATTAAAAAGCACTAACTCTTTGGGGAGAATTTCTGAACTGATATTTCTTGATATTTGCATTCGGTATTGATTTTATATTTTCACCTTTATCTCACCGTGTAAAGATTATATTATATATATTACAAAATAAAGAAAAGAAATACAAGCTATTTCCTCACCTTGACCCTGAAATAAATACATGCTTTTCCGTGATCCCCTAATCCATTAAATTGTGGCAGAAAGGGGTCACTGGAAATAATGTTCATTCCTTTGACTTCTTTTCCCAGCGAGTTTTCTAAAGATGTTCCATGTATTTTAGGGCACTTGCTGAACAGAAGGACACTGTATTTGTTTACATTCCATCCGCCGCCCTGCGGTGCGCTTAGAGGCAGGCGAACGCTACTCCTGCAACTCAGTTAAATCTAGGGCACATTTATTACAGGTTAAAGATTCTTCACATTTATTAAAGTCCACGGCTCAGTCGGGGTCTGTTAATATTAAATTAGGAATGAAATTGGACTGCCCTTCCACAGTCCTTTAGCAGAGCATAATAGGACAAACCTTTCTGTCACTAGATCTCCCATCTGGTAGTCTCTCAACATCCATTAGGTTATACCTAGAGTTAAAGAGGAAGGTTAAAAGAAAGTCCTAGGATATGAGATATCCAACCACTCCTTGTTATTATTCTTTGCTTTGATGTACACCAGATTCTCTAGAACATTGAGCTCATACTGTGATATTATATTTGGAAACATATGATTGCTTAATTACTTGTCTGCTTTGGCCAAAATCTTTTTTTTTTTTTTTAACCAAGGCAAGGAGAATACAGGGGATAATTTCATGAACATTACCCTAACTGCTCTTTCTCGAGATGGGAAATAACTTAGTGGCCATGTGTGCAGTTACGAATTTGTTGCGGCTCACATTTCAGTGAATGTGGCCCTTAACAAAAAAACTTGAAATGCATTTTTAGTGATCTTTTTGCCATGAAAATTCCAAGTGGTTCAATCTATCTTCAACTGTCACTCGGGAGAAATTAACCTATAGATTTGTAATCTCCGAGATACTAAACAAAAGTATATTGTTGGAATTTCTCTGGTTCTTTTCATGGACCCCATACGCCCTAAAGTCTAGAAGGGTATGCAAGACCAGGTGCGTCTAATGGCGTTTGTCTGTTGTGGGGTGTGCAGCAAATTCTTTCAAACCTACTTCTTGTCACGCACCACCAGAAAGTTAAAAGGGAAAGTGCTTCCCCTTCACAATGGAGAACATACTGTATATATAGTACAGTATATTATGTATATCCACGATTGGTGCTACATATGTAAAAATTGCACTCATAAATAGAAATCCTTGTCAGTTGGCTTTTAATGACCCAAAATGTTGACAGTATGTGGTCTGCAAACACCTACTTTACTCTTACCTTACTTCCCGAGGAAGTCTTAGTAAAAGGGCGAAACGCATTGGAGCTATGATCATAGTATCACTCTATAAGGCAAAATAGTCAGCAGTTAAATGTGAGTGTATCTACTTATATTCTATTAAAAATTTCTGAAAACTATCCACAATATTATGTATATGTATATTTTTATTGATAAAGCACCGCAAGGTTACACAGTGCTGTACAATACAGTTATAATACAGACAAGGGAATGCGTAACATAGGACAACTGAAGTATATAAGCATATAATCAAGAATATTCATCACTCTAAGTGCCAGGCCATGACTTAAACAAGAGGATGGAGGTCCCTGCCCCATAGAGCTTACAATCTAAATAGGTGGAAGACACACAAACAGATAGGAGGGTGACAAGTGCAGTAGCATAAAGTGTCAGTTCATTTGGCTATAGGTGACAACTCAATAAGAAAATAAATAAAAAATATATTACAGTTTTCTTCTATATAGTCCTAAGTGAACCATTTGCACCTAAAAGTCTCATTTCAGCCTCGGCACATGATTGAAATAATTTGAATTCTATATCTACTTATGCCGTGTTACATCCTACTTAAGAGGGAACTTTAGTTTTGTGCCAAATTGGAGTTGTGAAGGCAAGAATATGAGATCCCTTCCACCTCGAAAGGATCCCTCCACCCATTATTACAGACAAGACTAATGGGGGGTGCAGGTATTATTTATTATTATTTTTCTTCAGGGTGGAGATGAATATACTTTCTTAATGAATATGATAACTACATTGGGAGCCAATGGTCTTCCTAAAATCAAGCTTACAGGCCTGTATCTCACAGACTTGAGGTATTAGTACCTATTGGAATACCAGTTATGCAACATTTCTTATTTCTTCCATAAATATACAGTATATATAGCATTATTTGGTGCTAGTTTTTTTTATTGGACTAACAGTTGTTTTAAATAGACGAGCTTTCAAGAGGTTCGTCCTCACTTTATCAAGTTATAAATAATACTGTATTGAAAGCTTGTCTATTTAAACAACTGTTAGTCCAATAAAAAAGGTATCACTGTTTATTGCAATACTCATTTTTTTGCATCTGTGGACTAAAACAACCACTCTATCTTACAGTATATACTGTGTGTGTATATATATATATATATATATATATATATATATATATATATATATATATATATATATATATATATATATATATATATATATATATATATATATATGTGATATTAGCCGACAAGCAAAGCATCATTATTCTAGCAAATTTCTGGGTAATTAAAATGTTCTATAATTAAACCCTGGCCTAATTGAGCAGAAATCTGCAGCAGCACACATGGTTTTTGGACTCCCTATAAAGTGACTTAGAGCATATCTCTATTAATAACGGATTAAAACACGGCTGTTTATTCCCTTCCCGCTGGTTTTATTTCACTAACCCCTTATCAACATTATCGCAGAAACTAAACTATTAGCAAAAGTTGTTTTCGGGCTTCAAGAAAGTCAGACGGAGGGGAGTTTTTAGAGAGAATATCTACGTTACAGGAATGGTTAGCTGTTTAGAGCATCCCACGTGTAGATCTGAAATACGAAATTGCTAAACTCATGACTATCCAGATCTTTTTGAATAGTTCTGATCATCCCTGGTGTAATAAGGCAGATGCTGGTAGGAGGAACTAGGGAACTAAAGAAGAACGAAAAGAGGCAAACTATTATATTCAAGCATTGATTTATTAGGATGGAATTAATCAAACTTCATAAGGTTATGCAGTTACATGGAGATAGATTGTACTAGTCACTCATCTTATTGACATAGAGTGTTGCTAAGGGTAACTGCCAGGATCAATATCTGATTGGTTACAATGGTTTCCTGCAGTGGGTCAACCAATTTCCTGACCTCCTTTTGAGGTTTCCTGACATGTTTATGTACTGTATATGATATATTGTTCTCTGTAGAATAACCAATCCTTTTAGGATTCAAAATTATTTCCCAGGGCCTATCCAATCATTTCAAAAATACAACCAAGAGCCCAAAAATAGGGGGAATTCTAAAGGGAAGGGGGGGGAAAGAAAATCTTACCAATAAGGGTTTGAAGGTGTGACCTTCTGCTCTGAACATTTCTGCGATCCTCTTCTCTTCCTGCTTCCTATTGTATTTCTATCAAGTTGAGCATGCACAGAAGCAGAATTCTGATGTAAAACCGCTTTGATGCATGTTAAACTTGCCAAAAAGTCCAACAGGAAGAGGAAAGCATCTCATGGGGTGTAGAGCAGAAGAGATTGGAAGAGTAGATGGCAGCCAGCATGGAGCCTGATCCCTGCTGGATCCCGAGGATATTACAATCTAGCTCCCCTATCTAATTATAATGACAGACTTGGGTTTTGGGAGACCAGAGTACCCTGGGGAAACCCACACATGGAAAACATAACAACCCCGTTTAGATGTTATCAAGGTCGGAGTCGAACTCAAGGCCGCTTCAAGGCGGCAGTGCTAACGAAGCCGCTAAACTTAGTAAACTAAAGTAAAACTATTTTCACTAGGCCTTTTTTCTTTTCTGTATGTTTTTTTTTTAATTTTATTTCTTGTTTTGCTGGAACTTCGTGTAACCGAAATCAACGCGCAACTCCACGCATTCGACAAAAGTACCATAAACAGCAAGGTAGCGGTGTAGCTTAAGTGCTGCTTTTTTTGTTTTTTACGTGCCGATACGCTAATGAGGAAAAGATGGCACGTAATCAATGTGTGAAGAATGGGTAATTCTCACTAATGCTTGCTAATGTTCTTGTAATGATCTGACAGTGCTCCACCGCTAATTATCGTCATGGCAATTTGGCACACATCCGGTGTCGATGACGGGCAGCTACTGTTATTTTTCAGAACATACATTGTTTCTTCCCTCCCTGTGGTCCCTTTGCTTTCACACAGATTTCTGCCATTTTCTCAGCTTATCTTCTAAATGACTCTCTTGTCTTCTCTCTCTTTTTTTTAACTTTTCATTTCAAAAGCTTTCCCTTCCATCCTTCGCCGCGTCTTCTGCTGCCATTATTCAAAACGACTGTTCCGCCTACTAGACCTCTTTAAACTAAGTGGCCGCTTAAGTGCACTATAGATAATCACTCAGCGCTGGCTGGAGATGCCTTTTAAATATTATCATGCCAAGATTTAACGCAGGTTAATACTTGCAGCTCTTTCCCACAACTTTGGAACATGAATTTTTCGTTATTTGAGTTTTCGAAAGTCTTATATCAACAGGATCTAAGTTTTCATAGCCCACCTCCTCCCGGCGCAACCATTTACGAACTTTTCCAATTTCCAACTTTCCATTGTACACAGAAAAAAAGATATTAGAGTTAGTCTGATGCAAACGCTTCTTCCTTGTTGATGGAGTCTTGGATTTTAAGGTGGGTCATGCCCAGTTGTTGACTGGGTTGACATGAACTGGTGCTATTGATACAGGAGAAGAACGATCCAATATTTGTAAGCGAAAATGTTCCCCCTCCGTTTTCTTTTCAATTCTCCATTCACAGCAGAGATCAATGGTGCTGGACTTGTGTTAAGCCATAAAGCACCACTGAACTGCTGTTGCTTGAGAGTGGTTATATAGGCTTAGAATAAACAGCAAATCATTCTAAATATAGAATTTAAAAAGTGCTAATTGTAGTTCTTCCACCAGAAAAATAGCGATATCTAATAACCTTAATCCTTAAACTTCTTCAAAAATTGCTAAACTGTTGAAATGTGAAGTCATTATTTTAGCACGGAAACAGGTTGATATAACATCGGAATGAGTGTCAATTTTTGTCAGGGAACCATGAAGAAGATGAGAATTCTTTAGAGATTTTCCAGCATCTGTTTTCATGCCGATTTATCCGCCTGTTGACAAATGTATTCCTTTATTCACGTTTGTGTAGATGAGTTCAGAGTGGAATTGCATTGAGCCCGGGATGGGAAGAACTGTCAGAAAATGAAAAACAATGGGCAATGATATCATAAGATTTACTATAACAACCCTTGTCTATTTTTACATAGATGATACTTAAAAAAAAAAATTAAAAATTGAAAAAAAAAAAATTAAAATACAGTATATATATTTACAGTATATACATACATAATATATCTTTTATTGGATTTATAAAAGACAAACAAGTTAAACTTTTCACAGAATTTATTTCTGTAAAAATGAAGAAATATTTTCCCCACTAAAAACAAGTGGTATGGTCCATCACATGGTAATCCCCAACATCTCGTTGTGCTTCTACTTGTGAGAAAAAAGCTTCCCTGTTGATCCCCGAACTCTTCTGTATATCTAATTTATTTATCAAGACCCTGAAACATTATAACTGCCCTCCCCTGAGTAGCTTCTAACTTATAAATTAATTTCTGTATATAGGGACGCCATCACTCAACTCCATATTGAAGGTAAAAGTCTCCCTAGTTACTTGTAGAGCAGTGATATAACTTTTCTTTTCCTACTACTAATTCCTCTGCTTATAGAGCCTTGTGTTTGGTTGGCTTTCCCTAATGCTTTACTACATTGCATCCTTGCTTTACAGTTACAGAGAAATGAAAACTCCTATATCTTTTTATATATCTATTATTTATACAGTATAACATTCAGGAATTGTTCATAATATATGGGTGACGACTGGGATTGGCCATATAAGTTTTAGGCTATAAATCTAAGTAACTTGTCAGTGCACATAGACTCCCTTAAACCCACTACGTATTTATCATGAAGTTTTCTGCATTTTGTAGTTGTTGTTGCTAATCCCATTCCATTTGAAGTTCACATTAATAGGGGCTTATTTAAGTAACCATATTCAGGTATTTAGCAAACTCTGCGCTGTGGCAAATTAATGGCCAGTTCAGATGCTTAGGACAGTCTTGGACTTACAGAGCTATTCACATCACTTTGCATGCGCAGGGGCTTATTTATGCGCTCCTACTGTTGCACTGACTATGCCGCACTACGCAAGAGACAGTGTCTGATGGTGTTGTCATGCCAAACATGCAATTATATGTTTACTTGATATTAACATTTATATTTAACTTTCCACACCAAATGTGCATCAAATTAAAAAAATATATACTTACCTTAATCAATCATTTAGCAAGCGATGCTCTCTTTGCTGCTAAGGGCAGTGATTCAAGTTGGGCAAACCTGAATCACTGCCCTTAGCAGCAAAGAGAGCATCAATTTGCTAATTCTTTTGTGAATTTTTTGAGGTTGCATTTAAGGGTTACTGTTGAGCAGAACAAAATGTGAATGGCCATCTTGAGTCATCTAAAATCCATTGTGCTTGAGAACTGATTTTTAGATGGCGCACTTTCGTTTCAGTTCCTCTTAGCGCCATCAGGTGTGGCATGCCGTATGTTTTTAACTTTCAGAATCATGTTTCTGACACAGGTCTAACTGTGTTACTCAAGGTCAGATAACTCACTGTGCTTTCCATAGGAGGCCAGGCACAAAGTAGATTGCTTTGTCCTTTAAGGGAACCTTTACTGACCTTGAATCAGTAGATGAACATATGTGTGTAGCCCGTCGTGCTGTTAATGTTTCAGAGAATCAATGTACAAAATGAAAAATGTCTCTGGAAGGAACAGTAATCCGATCTCCAATCTCTTTCATGGTAATGAACGTGCGGGAGCATGAGATGTCATGCATCTGCTTTCAATGGCCTAGATTTATTTCCCCAAATAGCAAAGGATAAACAACCAGCATAGTGAATACCCCCAATATAAATTACTGAGAAAACAAATAGGTGTACTGTGCCAGTGTTTCACCTCTACTGCAAGATCCCCCCAGGTTACCGGAGAATGCTGGGAAAAAAATATCTGGAGGTCAATGAGCTAAATGAAATGAGACTTTTTTAATATTTAGCATGTTGTATATAGTGGTATTCTAATTCAGTAGTTTTGGAATTATTTAAAAAAATGTTTTTT
This sequence comes from Pipa parva, assembly GCA_019650415.1. Lineage (NCBI taxonomy): Eukaryota > Metazoa > Chordata > Amphibia > Anura > Pipidae > Pipa > Pipa parva. The sequence continues at coordinate 4,023 of WMED01018038.1, read as the reverse complement.
TGGTTCATATTTAGAGTTAATGGATCTCGTGCACATTTAAATGGTCTTCTGCTTTCTAGACTAGATGAACCTAGCAACCAGCATCGGGATTTAAGTAGAGACCCGAATACCGATTGAACAGAGCAATTTGTTCCTTTAACATCCCATTGGACATTGCCTTGCGTCTGTCCAATCAGGTTGCAGGAACGCCAAACATTCTAATCAGCACAGTTTGTGATACGCTGCGAATTCGGGTGTTACAGTGATAGCTTACTGAAGATGTTTTCTGAAATGCATACAATATTTATAATTGGTTTCATTTATATAATGAAGTATCAGATGACTGCAAGGCATCCATCTCATTTCCCATTCTTTTTTTTTAGTCAATAAATCTGTGGTTTGATCTCTCCCCCTCTTCCTCTCCCCGCACTCGTTTTTCCCTCTAGCAATCTTGTTTCTTATCCATTTCACTGTTAGTTTTCCTTCCAGGAGCTGATTGGTGGACAAGACCTCAGCATCTTGTGATGTGAGAAGCTCTTCTCTTTGCTATGGAAACATGTTGTGATGATTCAGATGATGAGGGCATCTGGGTCAGGAGATGCTGTTGGGCACTCAATGCACAAACCACAGAATAGCCCTTTTGCTTAAAAGCTTGCCAGGCTTAGAGAATGGGGGCAATTAACCCTCTTAGAAGCCGAGGAGAACATTTAAAAAGGAAGTGGGTCAGAGATGTTTTCTCCTTGATTTTTCTCTTGAAATTTAAAAAGCGAATACCTATTAAAATCAACAAAACCTGTCGTTGCAATGACATTACTATAAGCAGCGTTGCAATTTTTTCTTTAAATATCTTTTTTTCTCTTAATCGCTGATCTTACTGTATAGTACTGTTCCGTTATTGCTGTTATCTGGTTGCTAGGGTCACTAAATATAGTAACCGTAATAAGCATATATGTCAGAGAGAAAAGAAAAAGTATTCAGATGTCTACAAGTGCAGGTGTTTTGTTAATGTAGAGCAGTAACAACTAAAATGGTTATGAATTGTTGCGTATAGGTGCGAATTCATCAGATAAAGACAGTCGCAATAGGCTGCTACTGTCGCAGTTGCGGCTTTATAATGAGAATATTGTCGCAGTCACGACTTTATTATGGGAAAACTGTCGCGACTTTACAATGGGGAAATTGTAGCGGATTTTCTGTAGGAATCCGCTGTTTGTGAATTCGACAGTCGAATTTGCACCTTAATGAATAACCCCCTAAAGATCTACTGATGAAATTATTTCAAGTAATTTCTGTCTCAATTATTGGTTCCTAATACCCACAGGACACTCAGAACTGAACAGAGGCACAAGTTAATTTATACAAAGAGCCGAGGTGAACAAATCAAAGTCTTTAGCTGATTAATATCTGGATACCCTCCTTACCAAAGAAAGGAAACTTCCCATCATGCTTTAGGGTCTGGTATAAGCATCGGATTCCAAGGTACTCCAGCTCTGTTAAGCCCAAAATCAGACTGGGTATGTTTGTTGATGTACCCCATGTTCCTTTACAGCAAATGGTACATCCCATTCCAAGAATTCCCATGGAGTCATCTTGATACTTGATCTCAGCCAACATGGCACCTAATATAACTAGAGAAAATATCCTTGAGTATGGAGTTGACTAAAACAAAATGTTGATGGCTTCAGACATTACCCCTTGTCATAATCTGTCCCCAAATGTAGACATGAAAAAAATGACCAAATATGGATTCTTGAAAGTATTTCGTGTCCAAATTTTATTTAAAAATGATAAATGCATAAAAAAATGATTTCTACTACAGGTGTATCATCACTGATCCGACGTTAGAAGCTTGATGGAATATTCTATCAATGCTTCCTTAGCAAAGCGCCCCCTGCAGTTGCCTCGTTACCATTAAAGTAAATACTTTGGGCTCCATTGTCACTGAAATGCCTCATGCTAATTTATTTTACTCAACGGGCCTCATTAAATAAAGTCTGAATTCACCTCGAGTCGCATCAGCCAAATTCAATTCTTAATATTGACTAAGTGGAGAATACACTTGTCCAACAGGCAGACAGCGGCGGATGCGTAGTGTGGCGCAGTCAGGTGGATAGAAGTAGGATGAGAAGTGATGTGGAGTGAATTAGACAAGTGAAGGGCAGTGACGTCAGTCTCACCAAATCCCACTAACTATTCTGTGAATATTCTATTTCTATGTCACCTTGTCCCTAGGTCATGTTGTCACTTAGTCGCAGTCGCCATTGTCACTTTTGATTAAATAGTCGCCTTGTGCAACACTGGAGCCCTGTCATCAAGCCCCCCATCAAGTGAAACAGGTGAATTAGGAGCAGTACATCTAGTCGCATATGCTCATTTGACACTTTCTTCCGCTTAGTCGATAGTAGAAGTACCTGTGCACACATGCGCAGAGTAATGCAAAGAGCTCCATAAATTTGTGACTATCATAGTCGCCCGAATTAGTTGCATAGTCCCCACTCCGCAAAGTTTAGTCAAGTGAACATGAAAAAGTGATGACTAGATGCAAATTCAGAGATTGTGACTTTATTATTTAATAATAATAATAATAATAATAATATAAATGTATTCATTTAATTAAAACTGAATTGAAATTGTTAATGTCGTCATTGTTGAGCATTTTTTTTTACATTTTTTTGTTAATATCTCCAGTTTAAATGAAAATAAACGTGTGATAATAATAAACTCTGAACTTTCTGCCTCATTCAGATGATGACGGGTTTATAACCAGCGGGAAACAACCTTGAGTGTGGATCACACCTCTTCATTTTAGCGAATCGCCTAACGCATGCGTCATACATCTTTGCTAAGTAAATCTGTGCAGTGTGGATTTTACAGAAAAAAGAAAATCAATACCTTTTTAAACACTGTTTCAGTAAGTGGATTTGCTTAGTTTAGGTGCTAAAAAAAATTCCAATAAGTAAAACGCATTTTGTACAATTTTCTCATAACTAGTTACAGCTTCTCCAAGTGGATTCATTACACGAGACAAAAAACAAATAGCGGATTCAGGGGCTTAGTCACTAAAGTGAGAATTTAACTGTCGGAGTGAATTTTCAACACTTCGGGTGGCTACGCTTTTAATTCTCTACTCCTTATTCACTAAAGAGTGGATTCCCATAGCGTATCCCGACCGTGTCAGAATTCCCATAGCGAATCCGCAACAGTGTTCAGTAGCAATCTATTGTGTAGCATGCGACTGTTGTTAGCTGGCGAATTCTCTACATGGCCGAGTTTTCTGAATACCCGAATATGGGGAAGTGGCGAATTTACACCTTTACGAGACAATTCGGACTTTAGTCAATAACCCCCTTATTCTTTTAGCTTCAGTTTTTTTTCTCTCAAACAGTTCTCTATTTCCGCAACATTCATAGTATTCCTTAAACTTAAATACATGTAACATGTTTGTGTAAATTTCATAGCAGCTTTTCTTAAGTGCAAATTATCTTCCGGCTAAACTATTCTTTTAAAATACATGATTTACAACTACCTTGAGACTATTTTATACTTTCTCCAATATCCCTGCACGTACATTCACGTTTCCATACAATTCGGCACCCTAGCACATGGGTAGCTTCTTCCATATTCCTTCTAGTCCGTTAACCACTCTTCGGTGGGCAAGTGTCTACTACGTCATCTTCCCCAGTATTTGCCCCAATATCTACCCTGCTTTTTTCCAGTATTTGCCCCACTGTCCTCCCCAGTATCTGCCCTGCTATCCTCCCCAGTATCTGTCCCACTATCCTCCCCAGTATCCGCCCACTGTCTCCCCTGCTATCCTCCCCAGTATCTGCCCCACTGTCTCCCCAGTATCTGTCCCACTATCCTCCCCAGTATCTGCCCCACTATCCTCCCCAGTATCTGCCCCACTATCCTCCCCAGTATCTGCCCCACTGTCCTCCCCAGTATCTGCCCCACTGTCTCCCCAGTATCTGTCCCACTATCCTCCCCAGTATCCGCCCACTGTCTCCCCTGCTATCCTCCCCAGTATCTGCCCCACTGTCTCCC